>RJWJ010030778.1:0-19664 GCA_004363605.1 Indri indri | reverse complement strand
CCACCACCACCACTTTACAAATGAGGAAACCAAGGCTTACAAAAGAAACATGCCTAATGTCACAGTGATTCTGACCCAGGTCTGTTGGAAGTCTAGATCCTGTGCTTTATTATCTTTTGAATAAGAATATATTCATAAATATTTACTAGTAAATATTATATCTTTTAAGAAGTATTAGTCTGTCCCATAAATTTTCTTTAGAAATGCAATATTGAAAGTTTAAAAAGTAATGATGTAAAAATAATTGACCTGGCTGTTGCAGTGAAAAAGTTAACTGAATTGGTTTTTCAACTTAATATTGATTTAATTTCACTCTGATATTGAATTTTCTTATACTTCATTTTATAAATCACCTTTGAAGATAGTTTTATTACATTTCCTTATTACTCTCTTTTTCTATTGTGGCATTGTTTTGTAAATCTATTTCATTGAAATAAATGAAATAAATTTAAGTTGAGGCAAGTTTCAAAACATTTTTCCTATTTAATGTAATATTATATAAGATTTCTAATATATGTTAGTATCTCTCAGGGAGTATGAAGCTCTGGAAATTGTGGTCCTGCAATAAAAACCCAACACTTGGAGCTACTTTTTGATCACCTTCCAAACAAAGAAAAAGTTTTACAAAAAATATTTAGGGTGCTATTATGGCAAAATTCTAAAATAATGTGATAGGGAACATAAGAAGCATTATATTTTAGACTAAATGTTATATAAAGGAGAAGGAGAAGTAATTGTTGAGAAGGGACCATTCACACATTTATTTAACCACTCATTTATTTATTCTGTAAGTGTTCATATTAAATTACTATTTATTGAAGCTTGTCATTTGTAGCACTCAATAAACTTCTAATTACGTCTTCATTGTCTGTCTTCCCCACTAGATTGTTAAGTTTCATGAGGACACTTACAATGTTTCTCTTGGTCACACTGCATTTGTGGCACCCCAGCATGACAGGTCTTCAATAAATGCTAGATTAGCCAGATGCAGTGGTGGGTGCCTATAGTCCCAGCTACTTGGGAGGCAGAGGCAGGAAGATTGTTTGAGCCAGGAATTTGAGGCTGTAGTGCACTAAGATTGCGCCTGTGAATAGCTACTACACTCCAGCCTGGGTAACACAGCAAGACCCTATCTCTAAGAAGGAAAAAGAAAAAGAGAATGCTAGATTAATGAATGAAGGAATTAATAAATTAATCTGGGTATTTTAATTCAGTTGTGCCCCAAACATACAAGCATAAATATCCATAATACGAGGCTGAGATTTTAGGTGCTATTACGAATGTAAATAATCAATCTTACAGGACTTGAAAGAATTTTGAGAAAATTGGGGGAGTTTTAAAGCATTAGAGCTTGGATTGAACATATAGGTATAACAGATGTGTTAGGTTTGGTTCCCTGTAAGATATAGCCTGAGTCAATGATGAAAGTGCTTTCAGACGGAAGGTTTGGACCAAGGACAGAAGGGTGGGAAAAAGGGAAATGAGACAAGAGAAGATGTGTGAGCTTGGATTTTAAAAATAACTAGCTGAGTTCCACCATTATCTAAAGTCTAAAAATCTGGAAATAGGATCACTGCCACCCCGACAATAAGAAAAGCTGGATAAACTAAAAAAGTCATAATTCTTTTTTAACCTGTCAGAGAGCTAAGGTCACAAGGAAACCAAGCAGCCTAAAATCCAAGGAAAGACAGGCTCCTCCAAGGAGAGATGGGACGTGAGCATGGACTCATTTGTGGCGAAATAGAGGAGGGAAAAAAGGTGCCATAGGAGTAGGCAAAAACATTCAGCAAAAATTTTTAATGATTTGGTAAAGGCCAACTTTGGCTAGCATGGAGCCACAGACACAAGGCAAACTCACACTCACTCACAGGCTCATCTCCATGAATCTCCACTGGATGTTCACAAGAAAGACTGTGGGTAGAGGAGGAGAAAGCCTCTCTCAGAGGAGCCAGTCTGGAGGAAAAGGATTGGCCACAGCTCCTTTGGGAAATGGATGTTGGGAAATGTTGGCAATCAGGAAAGGAACAAAGTCCTGCCTAGATTCTTGTCCTGTATAAAACAAAAGTCCTAAGCCTCTGGTAGAAGGCAGCAAACCCTGTTGTAGCCGGCTCTATGAACAAATTTCAATGACCCCTATATATTTTTAATAATCCTCTCCCTTAACTAACTACTTAACCTTTTGAGTTACTTCCCAGAAATAGTGGATTTTCTGCAAGGCAAAGCAGTTGAGATTCCGAAGGCTCCTGGCCAGACTTCCTGATACCAAGGCTCACCATTCCCTCTGTAATCTTCCCCAAGCACTGGAACCTTGTTAATTTCCCCTTATTAATTTCACTGCAACCTGCCAAAATGCCAGTAGCCAGACTCTCCCTCAGTCGGGGAGATGAATTTAAGGCTGCTTCTTCCATTCTCCCAACAAGATGTCTTTGGTATTAAGATTTCCTTTCTTCCTTGGCAATTCTTGTTATCTCAGCAACTGGTTATTCTGTGCCATGAGTAACCGAGCAACCAAGCCACCAGACCTCAGCCCAAACCACCTCGAGGTTTCCATGCCACTGTTACCACCTAGCCCCCACCCTAAGGATAAGGAAACACTAGAGGAATTTTGAGGTTGAAAGTAACAGTAGCAATAAGCCCCAAACAACAACCTTGACTACATTGACCTGATCCCCACACATTAATAACCTAGCAGAAAAGGTATTTCCAGGCATAAATACCATAGGTTGAGCATTCCAAATATGAAAATCTAAAATCCAAAATTCTCCAAAATCTGAAACTTTTAACCCAAACATAATGCTCAAAGGAAATGTTCATTGGAGCATTTCAGATTTCAGATTTTCAGATTTGGGATGCTCACCCAAGAAGTATAATGCGAATATTCCAAAATCTGAAAAAATCCAAAATCCTAAACATTTCTGGTCCCATCATTTCAGATAAGGAATACTCAACCTATATTCACCCCCATCTCCACTGTTCTATACATGACGTATAGCATTCAATAAAAACTTATGAGACACACAATTTTTTAAAAGTACGAAAAACAAAGCCACTGTCAAAGACAAAGCAGTCAACAGAATCAGACTCAGATGATCCAGATGCTTGAGCCATCAGACAGGGAAGTTTAAATAACTTTGATTAATATGTTAAAGAATCCAAGGAAAAAGTAGAAAAGCATGAACAGATGGGGAATTTTGATGGAGCTAGAAACTATAGAAAATAGAAATAAAAAATATCATAGCAGAGATGGTGTATGCCTTTGATGGGTGAACAGTAGATTTGACAAAGTTGAAGAAGGAATCAGTGAATTTGAATATATGTCAATGGAAATTACTCAAACTGAAACACAAAGAGAATAAAGAGTGTGGAAAGGGTGGGTGGGGGAACAAGAACAGAACATATAAGTACTGTGGGACAGTATCATGTAGTCTAACATATGTGTAATTGAAATTCCAGAAGAGAAGAGAGAGAAAGGAGCAGAAAAACCATCTAAAGAGATAATGAGTAAGAATTTTTTTAAATGGAGCAATATATCAAATTACAGATCCAAGAACCACAGAGAACCCCGAGCAGGAAAACAGGATAAATTAAAAATAAAAATACCCACACCCATCATATTCAAACTATTGAAAACCAAATAAATGGAAAATCTTGAAGGCAGCCAGAGGGGAAAAAAAGAATAATACATAAAGCAGAAATAAACATAAGAATTACAGTAGACTTCCTGTCCAAAACTATTCAAACCAGAAGATGATGTAGTGACAATTTTAAATGCTGAAAAAAAATCCATCATCATCCCAGAATTCTATACTTAGCTAAAATATCTTTCAGAAATAAAGGTGGGGAAAAAAAGATTTTTTTTTTTCAGACAAACAAGTGATGAGAGAGTTAGTTACCAGCAGACCCATATTAAAAGAAATCTTAAAGGAAGTTCTTCAAGCAGAAGGAAAATGATACCAGGCAAAGATTTAGATCTACACAAAGAAATAAAAATGTCCAGAAATGGTTAAATGAAGATTAATATAAAAGTCTTTTTTGTTTTAGTCATTTTAAAATATATTTAACTACCTAAATCTGTGCTACTGAATACACTAGCCACTAGCTATTAAATAAGCATAACAATACAATTTAAATTAATTAAAATAAAAAAGCTAAAAATTCAGTCCATCAGTATAACCAGCCACGTTTCAAGTGCTCAACAGCTACATGGGGCCAGTGGCTACTGTATTGACAAAACAGATGTAGAACATTTCTATCATTGTAGAAAGTTCTATTGGACAGCACTGGTCTAAAGCAAAACCAATAGCAATGTATTTTGGGTTTATATCTTCTTGTGGTTTTAACTTGCATTTTCCTAATGACTAAAAATGTTGAACATCTTTTCATGTGCTTAGTTATGATCAGTACATCTTTTTTTTTGGTAAAGTTCAAACCTTTAGCCTATTTATAAGTGTTGATTTCTACCAAAAAAAAAAAAAAAAAAAAAAAGGAGCATGCTAAGATTTTGATTGGGATTGTATTGTACCTATGTATCAGTTGGGGAAAACTGACAAATTTTAACAAAATCGAGTCTTCCAAACTCACATAGATATCTATCCATTTGAAAAAATATCTTAATTTCTCTCAGTAATATAATATTTTGTAGTTTTCAGTGTGCAGGTCTTACATGTCTTTGTCAGATTTATTCCTAAGTATTTAATAATTGTTGATACCATTGAAATTGTATTGTTATTTTAAATTTTTATTCCCAATTGTTTATTTCTAGTATGTATTAATAGAAATGCAGGGTTTTTTTCTGTACTGATCTTGCATCCTGAAACCTTGCAAAGCTCACTCATTAGTTCTAGTATAATAGTTTTTCTGTAGAATCCATCAGATTTTCTACATAAACAATTTGTCTGCAAATAAATTGTTTACTTTTCTTTCCAACCTGGGTGCATTTGCTTTCTTATTCTTGCCTTACTGCACTGGTTATAACCTCCCAGACAATGATGCATAGAGTGGTGAGAGCAGGCACACTTGCCTTGTTGCTCAATGTAGGGGGAATGCATTAGTCTTTCATTATTAATTATATTAGCTGAAAGGTTTTTCATAGATTTTCTTTACCAAATTGAGAAAATTCCCTTCTATTCCCTAGTCCTAATTAATTACGTTTAAATAATACAGTGAATAAATGAAACCAGCACCTGTGGGTATTCTCATCCAAAGGACTGACTTAACCACCTATATCATGATGACTTCTACATCTCTTTCTCCAGAACCCTCTCTCTTGAGCTCCAGAAATAGAACATCTATTTCTACCGGACTTCTTATTCCATAAAGATAAAACTAAATTAATAAACCTGCTCTTTCTTTTTTTCTTTATTTTTCCATCTGGCTGTTCGTATGTATTCCTTCTTTATTTTTTATTTCGCTACTGGAAAACCCTAAAATCACCTATGTCAGAAATCTAAATGGTATTCTCTATGACTTCTCCCTCCATGTTTTATAAGCAGCTACTGAGTTCTATAAAACACACTTTTAAATCTCTCCCAGATTTAGTCCTTTCCCAGGAGAGGGTAGTGAAAATATTAAGGGCTTTGGAGTCAACTAGATCTAAGTTCAACTGTATACTAACTCTAAAACTTTGGATAAATTACTTAACCTCAACTTTTTTCCATTTGTGAAACAAGAATAGCATCTCTACTATAATATTGTCAAAATGGGAATAATATATCTATTACAGTGTCTGCCACATTATGTTTAATAAACCTTAATTGCCATCCCCTCTCCCTATTCCCATTGCTTGTTTAGGCCATTATTATTTATTGTTTGGAACATTGAGACAGTTTTTTTGACAAGTCAACTTGATTCCACTCTCCATACTGTAGCCAAAGGGATCTTCCTCAGAGTCAAGTCTCATCATTTGCTCCGCTGCCTGAAAGTCTTCACTGGCTCCCTGGGGCTTACATAAAGTCCAATTCTCTTAGCACGACATAAACTTGTCCCCAACACAACCTCCTGCCACTCTCTAGGTTTACGCTTAAAAACTACTTGTTAGTCCCTAGTACGATATTGCCACTTGTCCCTTTTTGTCTTTGCCTTTACATTGCTTTGCTGACAATTTCCTTCTTGGTCTCACAGATGAACCCTTATTCTTAAGACTCAGCTTCCAGTTTTTCTCCTCTGAAAAACTATCCTAAATTTGTCCTGAAAGTAAGGCATTTCTCTTAGGTCAACAATTATTCATTGCCTATTTATTATGTATGTGCTAGGCAATATGGTTTATGCTGGAAATGAAACTATGAAGCCAGGATTTCCTCCCCTCATAAAGCATTTAGAGAGGGAGACTAACATTTTTTTTAGACAGTTATTATTAAATATAATTTTGTTGAATGCTATAAAGATGCAGGTTTATTGAAAGCACCCTTTATAAAATTAATAAAGGGCCACAAGATGGGAACTGTAGTAGGCACCTACACTTCACAAAGATGTAGGCATAGGTAAAATACATGTATAATCAGCCACTGTTCCCTAGCTTGCTTTCCTGTAATCCCTTACTGCTCAGGAGTCATATAGCTAGCTGATGGTCAAAAAGATTATTAGCTTTCTTTATTGCTCCCATAGATAACATCACCCTTGTGAAATTTAAGGCTTGTTTTTGAGACATCTTCCAGGCCATGCATTCCGGTGGAATGGCTGACCCATCCAGACCAGTGGTCCAAGGAACTGGTTCAATTGGTCTTAACAACCCCGACCCAGGAACTGACTCAGCAGAAGAAGACAATTTCTAAACGCTTGTGATTCCACCCAGAACCCAGCCAATCAGTAGACCCTTTGCCCATGAAACTATCTTTACAAATCCCTTCTCCCAAATGCTTGGAGAGATGGATCTGAGAAATTCCTCCCAAATCCTTCCATGGTACCTGTGATATTAAACTCTTTCTCTGCTGTAATCCCTGCTATCTCAGTGTATTGGCTTCCTCTTGAGCAGCAGGCAATGAACCTGGTTGGGCTGTCACATTATGATAAGGTATAAGCTAGTTTTGGGAGAAGGGCTTTTGAATTGTTGCTTTCAAATTATGATTCTGACGACCTAATTAGTTACAGGAGAACATGATTCTAAAAGGTCCTTTTGACTATCACAATGTGTCTGATCCACAAATCTATGGGCAGATTGAAGTTTACAATTTAATTCTGTGTAGCAGGCACTACGTATAGAACTTTTACTGTACTTTTACTCCTAGCAATAACCCAGCTATTATTATCCCTATTTTCTCGATAAGGAAGTTGAGGTTCAAAATGAATGGTCTAACAATTCTTCCAAGGTCTCACCATTCAGAAGTAGTAATAGTTGAATCAGTGGTCCCTACCTAGGGCTTTCAGAACTCCAAGCTCTCTTTTCACACATTTGTTAACTTCTATGTCCTTTAAGTCCCAGAATCTTCTAGTGTTCGGTTTCTAGTAGGTGTTCCAAGAATAAATACATGTGAAAACCTTATGCTAAAGGTAGCATTTTAACTCCTGTCACTCTCGCCAACACAAACTCCCTACCCTTGGGAGTGAAAGGCCTTCCAGATCCGGTATCAGGCTTGCACGAAAAACAGTAATTCCAAATTGTTTTTTCAATCCCATTATACCCTCTCTTGCACTGGATGCCACAAATTTTTCACAACCTCGTCAGAGAAAAACCCCATCTTTTCAGAACGTTAGTCATCATCGGAGTCCGCCTTCCCCACGTCCCTGTAAGGGCCTCAGCTCCTGGCCGCTTTCCTTGGCGCTCAAGGTTTCTAAACTTGGGGCCTCCAGGCAGGAAAAATGAAGCCACGGGTTCACGGGTCACTGGGAGCGCACAGGGTCCCCTTAGTTCCTTCCACTCCTTGTCTGTTCGCCCATCCCTGCGTTATCCTCTCGGCCTTTGGATGGAAAATGCCCCGGCTCCAGAACCCGCCACTAAAGGGCAAAGCCCAGGAGCGCACAAGACAAACCAGAGAGCGGCGGGTCGGCAGTGGAGGACTAGAGCGGTGCCTAGGATTCGTGTACGCGCGGACGTCACGCCGACGCACGGCCGCGCTGGCTCCGCCCCCGGCGGGGCAGGTCTGGTTTCCGGCGGGAGTACGACCTCCCCTCGGAGGTGACGCTGCGGCTTGTGGCGCGGAGCTTTTCGCAGGCTGCTCTGTCCTCTACACTGCTGTCCGCCAGAATGCCTCATTTGGAAAACGTGGTGCTTTGTCGCGAGTCCCAGGTGTCCACCTTGCAGTCCCTGTTTGGAGAGGTATTGTGGTCAAACTGTCTTTTCCAAATCCTAGAGGCAAACCTTTCCGTGGTCTTGCGACCTATTCCCTTTTTTTTTTCGTGTTTGAATTGGGCCATTTTTACGTTGAGATAGTTGTAGGTCTACCCTACACCTTCACCCAGAGTAACTTGTGGTTAGTCCCTTTGAGAGGAAGCTTAAAGGTAAGGAAGGACCAGCCCACACTGCAGGATGTTGGCCCAGGACGTGTTCTTTTACACACACCACATTTTTAAGGTGTTAGCCCAAAGTAGGTACTAGAAGTTGCTTATCATCTTACCCTGGCTGAACAGGATTTTATAGAACAGGTGTGTTTGCAGAGTGTTACTTATTCAAATGTAAGTTCACAGGTTTTAGCGCGGTACTTGGTGTAAGTCAGATGTGAAGAGGTGGTTATTTTCAAGGCTGTTAAGGGCCAAAGCGTTACTTCAGGTTTAAAAATTCAGTTTCTTTTCCAGAATTGTAAAAGCCCTGAAGAGGTCTCTGAGGCCTTCTCCTCTTGAGTGGTAGTTGACATGATGCCGTAGAGAGGAATTTATCTATTCTGAATGAACACAGCTAGGAAGTCCTTTACATAGGCAGGAGGTAGCATTCACTAATTCAAAAATTAATCTACTTTTTTATTATTTTTTGGTGGCCTTTGGTGTGCCTTTTGCTTCAGACTCTAAAAGACATGGAATTAATCAAATTTGGATTTTACTGGTAAAAAGAGTGAATGAGAGTTCATGGTCCTCCTCATCCCCTCATCTTCTGATTTGCTTTTTTAAGAACAGTCACACATCGCTTAATGAAAGGGATATGTTCTGAGAAATGCGTTATTAGTCAATTTCATGGTTGGGTGACTACATAGCGTGGACTTACACAAACCTAGATTGTATACTACACACACCTAGGCTATATGGTATGGCCTCTTCCTCCTAGACTACAAACCTGTACAGAATGCTACTGTACTGAATACTGTAGGCAATTGTAACACAGTGGTATGTATTTGTATGTGTAAACATATCTAAATATAGAAAAGATACAGTAAAAATACTGTATTATAATGTTATGACACCACTCTTGTATATGTTGTCCTTTGTTGACCGAAATGTTATGTGGCTCTTGACTGTACTTTCATCCAACTAGAAATGTTGGATGGCACTCTGAGGTGGCTTGTAAAGTATTAGTGGAAAAGTCCCACCCTCCATCTAAAGAGGCAAACTAGTTAGGGAAGTAAGATGTCAGTGACTGCAACCTCTGTCAGTTTTTTAGTGATAACTAAAACATTTTCTTGGTTATGTTCTATGCATTTCTTCCCTGGAGTTCATAAACCCAGATGACCCCAACCAGAAATGCTCCTCCTGAAAAAGAATAATGGGAAATAAGCATGAGTGGTGGATGACCACCACTCAATAAGCATGACATGATGGTAGATCACAGAAAGTGTTTTGACCTTTGCTCTTAATGTAAATCATGTTTAACAATATTAATGATCACTTTTCTGCAAGGTGCTGTGCATGTGGAAATACAAAGGACTATAACAAAGAACTGTAAAACACTGCTTCATATTTCTAAAAAGATTCATTTATTTGTTCAACAAATAAGTATTTACTGAACACCTTTTTTTGTATCAGGCACTGAGCTAGATCCTGGCTTATTACAGTTTGTTCGAGAGAATTACAGAATTGAAAGGTTAAATAACAGTGGAAGAGTTCAATATGATACTAAGTAACAATAGAAAAGATGTTATGAAGTATTATAGGCACCAAATAGTGGTTGCAGGCAAGTGTGGCAGGATTCCAGAAAAGGAGAGATTTAGCATAGCTTGGAAAAAACAACTGAAGCATGGGCTTGAGCTCTTTCAAGGCGACATGTAGAAGTTGGATAGCAGAGATGCTCAGTAACCTGCATTTAATTCTTGAGACAGTATTTGAGCCAGTTAATTTATAAGATTATTACATATAAATTTTAAAAAAGGATTCATATATCAAAATACCTGTACATTCAGTTGGTAACTCAGAGTAAAAAAAAGAAAAAAATAAAATCCCTGTTCAGTAAATTTTTAGTTTATCTTTAGCAGTTGGGCTGCTTTTGCCATAGCTACATACCATTTAGAAAGCTTTTTTCCTGTTAAATCTGAGTTCCTAATTTGTCTTGTAAAAGGAAATGTTTGACTTAGTGACTAAAATGTAATAAATGTTTGTGTCTACTATTGCCATGGTAGATGATCATAGGGACTCAATTTTCTCATGGAAATTGCATCATCCAGTTTTCTTGTAATTATTTTTAAAATGTAAGTCTCCCTACCAGACTATAATCTCCTCCTCCATATTGTCTTTTGCTGATATTTGTACTCTTCAGTGCCTTGTGGTTGCAGAATTTAGTAAGTTTCTAGTAAGCGTTCACTGCATGAATGAAACATAAGTACTAGACCATTAGAGGGACCTTTGACAATTTTTACTTTTCTCTAGGCTGCTAACTTCATGTACTGCAGGAGAGACTAATATGTATTTTTCAATATATACTGTGCAGATTTTATCAGCGTTTTATTTGGTGAAATGTATGCACGTATGCCAGGGTCAATGATTATGCATAATTCAGAAGTATTCTATAAGTTTTTGTAAGAATGAAGACTTTTGAAATTCCTTCTAACACTGTGATTATATCTGCTCAGTTACAAAACATTAAAATGTGCAGTGAAGTTGCAGCCTGCAAGGGGATTAGATTCTTTAGAAAGGATTGAGATCAAAATGGAATATGGACTCAGTTACCCTTGAAAAATCCCTTAAATCTTCTATAAAGTTGAAAATACAAGAGTTTGTATTTGTAAACCTGTATAATAATAAAAAGTATAAATAGATAATATATGGTTTATAATAAAATTTGTCAAATACAATTTTACAGAAATTTAAATTTCATAACAGAAAGTGCTTAGAATTGAATTTGAGTAAGTTCGAAGTGTGATGATGAATCCACTATATGCTCACTGTCGAAGTAATTTGGATCGAATATTTTACTTTACCACATAAAACTTTCTCACAAGTTGGTAAATGTTTATTTTCTATTTTGTATGGGTGGGCTGACATTTGTCTTTGTCTTTTCTCCACTAGAGACATCATTTCAGCTTTCCATCCATTTTTATTTATGGACATACTGCCAGTGGCAAGACTTACGTGACACAGACTTTGTTGAAAACTTTAGAGGTAAGAATAAAAATATTAAAATCTGTTTCTTTTCCATTGTTTAATTTATAATATTTTTACTGATAATGTCACATCTCCACAAATACAAAACTGAACACGTCTCCTTTTCACTGTTCTTCTCCTCATATTAACTCTCCATGAATGATCTCACCATTGACACAGATGTTTAAAGTTGTACTTTCTTGACTCTTTCCTCATCTTTACTTACTCAGTAAATCAAACCAATAAATGTGTTCTATTCATTCTACATCCTTAGAGTCATGACTTTACCTTTAGACATAGCCATTGCTGCTATCTCAGTTTCATTTACCATTGTTTTTTCCATGTATTTCTGTAAGTTTCTTAATTGCAGTCCATTCTTCACCCTGTGTCTAGCCCATGTAAATCTTAAGATCTTTAGGACAGTGTTTGATTTATCTGACATGTAAGACTTTTCATGAGCTGAATTCAGTTTATCTTTCATAATATCATGGTTAAGAGTTTGGGCTATAAAGTCTGGCAGACTCCTGTTTCTCTTCTAGATCCACCACTTAGTGCTTTCCTCACCTGTCAAAGTAAGGTTAATAGTGACAACATTTGGATTGTTATGAGAATTGTTAATACATGAAAAGTGCTTCCTATAGTACTTAGTACATAGTAAACACTCAATGAAGTTTAGCTGCTATTATTTGTGAGTATTGCCACACCTTCTTTCATGTCCTAAATCAGGGATGGGCTAACTTTTCTTAAGGGCCATATGGTAAACATTTTGGGCTTGTGGGCCATGTAATTTGTCTCAACTACTTAACTCTACTGTAGCGTGAAAGTAGCCATGGACAATCTCTATCTGAATGAGCATGGCTATGTTCAAAAGCAACTCTGTATACAAAAACAGGTGGCCAGCCCACAGGCTTTGCTTTGCTAATGCTAGTCCTACTCTAGCTCTGAGGATGCATGTTTAGTATGGCTACTGAACTACTTATAGTTCCTGCTCGCTTACTTTTAAGCCTTGGCATGTGCTGCTCCCCCTGGTTGGTACTTACTCACTTTTCCTCTGCTACCCTTGGCAAATGCTCATTTATTTTGCCAGGTTTTTTTCTATGTATACTCTGGGAAGTCTTTCCTGATTCTGTAGGCTATGTTAGATGCCCCTCTGTTTTGCAACCTCAGCACCCTGTGCTTAATTCTATCATAATAGTTAGCCCTGAGCTATAATTTTGTGTTTTCATTTCCCTGGCTTTGGACGGTGACTTTCTTGAGATTATCCCTAGTACCAAGCACGTGCTTGACACATACTAACTTGTAGATTTCAGCCTTTGATCCTGAAAATCAGCTGTGCATTTTAAAAACACAGATGCCTGGGCTCTATACTAGACTTCACAATCTGAGTGTACTAGCTCCTAGTCCAGGCATTTGCGTTTGAGAACCTCCTGTAAGAAGTGTCCAAAAAATACATGTCAAATAAAAGCATGAAAACATGATAAGGAACTTCCATATTTATGGGCTATATTCCATTTTTAAGCACATTGTAATTTTTGTTACTGTTTAATTAGTGTAATATGTGATGGTTATCACTACTTCTGATAAAGGTAGATAAACAGGCACTTAGAATATGATGCCATTAAAGGTCATGAATAGTATAAATGCCATAAGCAAGACACTCATGCATAACAGAGACATTGTGTGGACTCTTGTACATAAAAGAGTGGGAGTGAAAGGTTAACAAATACTGGTGAAACTGTGCCCAAGTAAGTTTAATGTGGCCTTAGTTACATCGTTATTATGAGAGAGAAAGAAAAGCCTCCTTATTGGATGAGGTTTATAAAATATCACTAAAAGTAGTTATAGGTTCCATTATTTGTGCCAAAAGCCACAAGTTATCTTCCTCCGAATGATTAGTACTATTTTTGTAATTTCATTTTGAAAACAGACTTTATTTGCGAGCAAGTCTTTTGTTTCCTTTTTACTTCTGGAGTTACCTGATTTTGATAATTCTTTAAATGAAAAGAGTTCTTAAGATCCTCATAGAAGATTACTCTGGTTTCTAACTCCTAAAATTTCTTTTTTTGACCTAGGTTCATTTATCATTAAGGATATTTTCTTAAAGTCATAAATATGAAGTTCCCATTAAGAGTTTTAATGTTCAAATATACTTAGGTTTCTTTATAAGAATTCTTTAGAGGGAAATACAAATTTGCTTTGAATCTCTATGAGAAACAAATGGCAGACTCAAAGAAATAGTTGAAGTGAGTTTAATGAAGGGACTGTTTTAGAAAAGCTGAGGCCTTTACCACCCCCAGACCTGAAGGGCCCATAGAAAGGAACTGTTGTGAGACCGAACAAGAGCTGTAGCCTTAGAAGAGGGGCTGCCCAACTGGAGCCGTGGCCTTTGGTTGAAGAGTGTGTCTACTACTAAACTGTGGGCCACTTGGAGTGGGGGTTTGGGTGAGGGTCAAGGGAATAAATATCCAATTTTTCTCTCCTACCATTCTCCTTCTTTCCACTGCTGGTTCTTCCCCCTGGCTTCTCCATCCAGAGCCAGAAAATAAGAGAGTCTAGGTGATGCAGTCTGTAGCCGTCAGTCTCTTGGGGCACAGGACAGGTTGGAGAATGGTGGAGTATAGATTTAGAAAGGCGAATGCAGAATAGCCAGCAGAGCCATTATTGTACATGTGTTTTCTTTTTCATTTATCCTGTTTTGGTTTTTGTTTTCAGCTCCCACATGTCTTTGTGAATTGTGTTGAATGCTTTACCTTGAGGCTGCTTTTGGAACAAATTTTAAACAAGTTGAATCATTTTAGTTCTTCAAAGGATGAATTTTCTACTGAAATAACATGTGAAACATTAAATGATTTTGTTCGCTTGTTTAAGCAAATAACCAAAGCTGAAAATCTCAAGGATCAGACTGTATATATTGTAAGTAATTTAATTTGATTATATTATCTCTTATTTGAAAACTCTTTATTATATCACTTTTTGTATATTTGTTTTGAGTCCCATTATATATAGTGCTCTGCAAGGTATTTTTGTGATGCAAAAATGTGTTAGATGTTTTCTTTATCCAAAGGAAGCGGCAAGAGTTATGACACACACACATGACTACATGCAGAATGTGATAAACGGTAGCCACAATATGCAAAGTTCTGATTTATGTGTATGCAATACAACTTCATGAGGTGATAGTATTTGAGATCCACCTGAAAGAATGATCAGGGTATTATAGGAAGAAACTGAAGAAGAGGAATTTCAGGGAATTAATTATGCAAGCTAAAGCATGCAGATGGGAATGGAGGCCAGAGAGTGCCAAATAGTTTAGTTTTAGTGTGTTATAAAATTTGAAGGGTGAAAAAGAAGACTAGAAAATAGGTTGGGGCAGATCATGGAGGGTCTTCAAAACTATACTAAAGTGCCGTATTTCATTTCATAGGCACCGACAGGAGGTAGTGAAGATTTTGGAGCAATAAATGGGCCTTAGGAAGATTACTCTGAAGGCATGTTAAATAGATGGATTGGAGGGGGGTGAAAGTCTGAAGGATAAAAGAATGGTTTTGAGGCTGTTCTGACTCAAATATGAGAGGAAATTTAGGCCTGTACTAGCATTGGGGCAGAAGCTACAGAAAGAAAGAAATGGAAGAAACAGCAAAGGTCAAACGTCCATTTTGTATGGGGTTGGTTTGTAGGGAAAGATAAATTATTTGATTTTTAGGTTGGCTAAATTTGGATTGTAGTTGTTAACATCAATGTGAAAGTGACTACCAGACAATTGAAAATATATACTGTGTTTCACATTAGTTAATTTTTCATAACACTTTAACTTTTTAAGAAAATGATTATCTTTGGAATTGGAATTAAATTTTAATATAAAACCTTATAACAGCTAAGTTATAAATTCACTGAAGGGACCAGATCTTAGGCATTCTTGTATCTCCTAAAATGTATAATACATTTTATGTATTTCCTTCTACATTTTAGCTTCATTCATTTATGTATTCAACAAATACTTATTGAGGACTTCCTATATGCCAGGGGCACTATGCTGGGTATTGGAGATAGAACAAGGAACAAAACAGTCTCTGTCCACTTGCAGCTTACAGTCTCGTTGAGGAAGATAGATAACAAGCAAGTTAATATGTAGTATGTTCAGGTGTCATACATTAATAAAGTAGAGAATTAATAAAGGGATACATTAATAAAGGGAGAATGAAGGTGGGAGACAGTAGTTATTTTCCTAATCAGGGAAGATAAGGTTATCTCTTTGAGATGATAATACCTGAGCTAAAACGCAAAGGAAATGAGGGGCAAGCCATGAGGGTATCTGTAAAACGGAGTATTTTAGGCAAAGAGATTTACATGAGAGTGCAAAGGAAACTGGAGTGTGCCCAGCTTCTAAAACCCTTGGAATATCTGGAATGATGTATCTTTTTTATAGTAATGAGTTGAATAGTGGCTGGGGCTCCTGGATGGGGGCTCTTTACCAGGGTAACCAAATGTGGGATTAGAGGGTTTGGGTTGGAACTTTCAGTCCCATAACCTGACCTCTGGTGAGGAGAGAGAGAGAGAAAGAGAGAGAGAGAAAACTGGATATTGACTTAATCACCAGCTGACAATGATTTGATCAATCATGTCTATGTGGTGAAGCTTTCATAAAAACCCAAAAGGATGGAGTTCAGAGAGCTTCTGGGTTGCTGAACACTTGGAGGCGCTGGGAGGGTAGCACACCTAGAAAGGGGATGGAAGCTCGTGCCCTGCCCCCATACCTAGCTCTGAGCATCTCTTTCATTTGGCTCTTTCTGAGTTGTAGCCTTTATAATAAACAGAAACGTATAAGTGAATGTTTCCTTGAGTTTTGCGAACTGATCTAGCAAATTATTGAACCTGAGGAGGAGGTCATGAGAACCTCCGATATATAGCCAGTCTGTCAGAAGTCAGAAGGGTGGCCTGAACTTGTCATGGGCACCTGAAGTGGGACAGTCTTGTGGGACTGAGCCTTTAACTTGTGGGATCTGACACTAACTTCAGGTAGATAGTATCAGAATTGAATTGAATTGTAGGACACTCGGTGTCTGCAGAGAATTGGATACTCCCTTACTGTGGAAAAAACCCACATATTTGGTGTTAGAAGTGTGAGAGTTTAGAGAAACAGTTTTCTTAGACAGCCCTTGGAAAACTGATAGAACTTGTTATGAGGCTTTTGTGATAATCCAGGCAAAACGTCATGTTGGCTTGGACCAGGGTGGTAGCGGCAGAGGTGGTAAGAAGCGGGCTGGATATATTTTGAGAGTAGGGTTGACAGAATTCCTGATAGAGTCTGTGTGGAGGACCCAAAAAGGAAGTTAAGGATGACTCAAGTGTTTGAGCACTAAAAGGATGGAGTTGTCATTATTCGAGTGGAGAAGACAGCAGATGGGGTATTGCTGGGTAGGAATGAGTGCTCAGGAGATTGGTTTGGGGCGTGTTAACATGGAGATGTTGAGTTTGCAGTTGCACACATGAACCTGGAGTTCAAGAGAGGTCCAATATGGTGATATTATTTTGGAGTTGAGAGCATATAGGTAGTACTTAAACCTGTGAGACTGAATTAGGTCACCAGGAGAGTGAATGAATTAGAAAAGAGATGAGTCCAATGACTGAGTTCTGTGGCATTCCGGTGTTTACGGGATGAGGATGTCAACCCGAAATAATCTAAAGGATCAGAATCTCAAGTGAAGAGCTGGGAATAACCATTTGGGAAATAGACTCTGGAGAAATGGGGTCAGTGTTCTACAGCCAAAAGTTGTTGCTCATATAGGCAGAAAACAAATTTAATAGGATTACAACATTTTCTGTACAAGGCTAGTTTATGAGTTACAGCGATTTAATTATAGTTTGTTTTTCCTAAGGCTTGTTTTCATTTCCTTTCGAATTTAAAAGAGTGTATTTAACATTCCATCGTAAGACAATGTGATAGCCATGAAGTCTTTGTGTGAGAAAGGTGAGAGGTAAGTTAATCTATAATGAAGAGCAACAGTGAAGAGGGAAGGGGTCTTTCCTGGTGCACTTTAGCCATTTATAACATTTTATAGAACAATGTAGGTGAGAAAGAAAGCTAATGTATAATCAAAGAAACAAAAGTTGCAGCTGCCTATCACTTGTGACTCAGGCCTCATAATCATATTCCTTTAAGGCTCAAAATACTTGAAATTTCCAACAGCTTAGACTTTGAATTTCTTTTTTTCGCAAGGAGTTGAGAAAGAGTAGAGACTGAGAATAAATCAGTGACGTATAAAGAAAACTTGGAGAGGGCAGTGTCCTGAAAGTCTTGCTAGGCTGCCATTTTACTGATCCTTTGGCTAGGGAGAGTAGGTTATTGTTGGGGCTTTTTTGTTCTACACCCATTGGTCTTTTTGCGTTGCTGACTTCTTCAGCTCCGTGTCTTGAGATACGTGAGGCAAAAAGATAGTCCTGGTCACCCCTTGAGGTGAGTTGTCATTCTGGTCCCAAGGTCCCTAGCTCGTCTGTCTTCTTCTCTCCACCTCTCAGAGGCTTGTACATCTGCTCCATCATCTCAGAAGTGGAAGTCTAATTTTATTTTTAATCCAAGTGCATAGTGAAGAATACAATAACTACCAGTGCAGTTTGCCACCATTACCTTTATTTATGCTAAGGTGACTCTAGTTTAACCCACCATTGCTTTTGTGTCGTCAGTGCCAATGTCAACATGGTGAAAAAGTTAAATAATATTTTAGTATTATGAAAATAGTTTTGAACTTGCTAACCCCTTGAAAGGGTGTCAGGGACTTCCCAGGGGCTACAGACCACACTTCGAAACCCAGTGACCTAGGAAATCAGTTGGTGTTTCACTGAGGTAGGGTAGGAGATAAGATCATTGGTGGAGAGGGATTTAAGGAACTAAAGAGTCCGGTGTGTCTGCAGGGGATCATCTCTGTAGATTTTGAAATATACAAAAAATACAGGAGTTCTATTAGAGAAGTGGTAGTCAAAAATTGCAATTTTTGAAGAATGAGGAGAAATGATCCCAGAATATGTGGCTGTCGCCAGCATGTAGAGTTTCAAAGCTGAGTATCTTTAGGAAGGAGGGAGAGTCAATATTCTAGAAATAGCCATGAGGAATAAATAGGGCCCTGTTGATGGAAAAACCAGACTCTACCAAAATATTTAAAGAGGTTTATTCTGAGCCAGTATAAGTGACTGTGGCCCAAGGAGCATTGTCTGAAGAGGTCTTGAAAAAGTACCCCTAAGGTGGCCAGGTTACAGTTTGGTTTTACACATTTATGGAGACAGGAATTACAGGTAAAATCATAAGTCAGTATATGGAAGGTATAGGTATATGTTGGTTTGGCCCAAAAGGACGAGACATCTCGAAGTAGGGGCTTATAAGTCATAGGTGGGTTTTAGGGATTCTTTAGTTGGCAATTGGTTGAAAGAGTTAAGCTTTGTCTGAAGACTTGGAGGCAGTAGAAAGGAATGCTTGAGTTAAGATAAGGGGGTCTTCTGTCATGTGATGCTGTACCAGAATCAGGTTGGAACATAAGCCACACTATACTGGGTTTAATATTAATTTAAAAAAAAACCTGTTTAATGAAATTTTATGGTTTGTAAGGCATGACTCATCAGGCTTCTTAAAAAGGAATTTGGGCAGGAGAAAAAAGGTCAGAGTTCAGTCCTCAGCCCTATTCATTTTTTGGGCCTAATGGATCAAAGTAGATGTTCTGTAAGTATTTGTTAGTTGACTAAATGTTAAAGGTGGAAAAGTTTGCAGGTATTTGGTGTAGACCATTTTGTAGAATAAATCTATAGAATATTCAGCTAATATTTAAATTGGTAAACTTGAATACTTAAGAAATGGTATAGAAAGGTGGCTAAAAATGTTTTCTATTCAGTAAACGAGCTTACAAATTGAGAGTCTTAGAATGCCGTAGCATAAATTAGTAAGAAAAATATTTGGGTCTGAATTAGAATTTTTACTTCTCTGAATATTAGTTATCTGGTAATTGCTTTTGAAGAAGGATCATTCATTAGAATACCATAAAATAATTACAACGGGTTAACTATTATCAAACCAGAAGAGTGAACTATTAATTTACTGTTTAGCTTTGTGTTTAGCATTAAAGTGGGCATAAAAAATGGACCCATTTATTTGAATTAATCTCTGTTCTGGATTAGAGAGTTATTTAAATGGAGATTAATAGGAAATTTCATAATAGGAATGCATAGTGGAGAAACTAATTTAT
>RJWJ010030777.1:0-19660 GCA_004363605.1 Indri indri | reverse complement strand
GATGGTGAGTACAAGTGGAGCCCGTTCTTCTGCTCTTGTGGTGCTTCACTTTGGATAATGGGCTTAATTTTAATCCAGGAAAGTGTAAGAGGTGCTAGATCACTGTCGTTTCTTATGATTGAGTAATATTCCATTGTAAATATATACCAAATTTTATTAATCCACTCATGGATTGACGGGCACTTGGGTTGTTTCCACAACCAACTGATTTTTGACAAAGCATACAAGAACATACCCTGGCAAAACGAAGCCCTATTCAATAAATGGTGCTGGGAAAATTGGATAACTACATGCAGAAGAATAAAACATATTTGTTTCTCTAGCCATATACAAAGATTAATGGAAGATATATTAATGACCTAAATGTTAGACCTGAAGCCATAAAAATTCTGGAAGAAAATGTAGGAAAAACTCTTGCAGACATCAGCCTAGGCAGAGAATTTATGACTAAGACATCAAAGACAAATATAGCAACAACAAAAATAAATAAATGGAACTTAATTAACTTAAAAAGTTTCTGAACAGCAAGGGAAATATCAACAGAGTAGACAACCTACAGAATGGGAGAAAATATTTGCAAACTATACATCTGATAAAAGCTAATATCCAGAATTTACAAAGAACTCAGATAAGCAAGAAAAAACAAAAAAACCCATTAAAAAGTGGGCAAATAACATGAACAGAATTTTCTCAAAAGAAGATATACAAATGGCCAACAGACATATGAAAAAATGCCCAATATCAATAATCATCAGGGAAATGTAAATTAAAACCACAATGAGATAAGACCTTACGCCTATCAGAATGGCTATTATTAAAAAATCAAAAAAGAATAGATGCTGGCATGGATGTGGTGAAAAAGGAACACTTATTCACTATTGGTGAGATTGTAAGTTAGTAAAAGCTCTATGGAAAACAGCATAGAGATTCCTCAAAGAACTAAAAGTAGACCTGCCATTCAATCCAGCAATCCCACTACTGGTTATCTACCCAAAGGAAAAGAAGTCATTACATCAAAAAGACACCTGTACCTGAATATTTATCACAGCACAATCCACAATTACAAAGATATGGGATCAACCTAAGTGCCCATCAATTGAGGAGTGGATAATGAAAATGTGAGAGATACACACACACACACACACATACACACACATACATACACACCATGGAGTACTACTCAGGCATAGAAAGGAATGAAATAATGTCATTTGCAGCAACTTGGATGAGACTGGAGAACATTATCCTAAGTGAAGTATCTCAGCAATGGAAAAACAAACACCACATGTTCTCACTAATAAGTGGGAGCTAAATGATGGGTACACATGGTCCTGAAGTGGCATAAAGGACATTGGAAACTAAGAAGTGGGGAGGGTGGGAGAGGAGTGAGGGCTGAAAACTTACCTTTCAGGTACAGTGTAGTACACTTTCTGGTGATGGGCACACTAAAATCCCTGACTTCATCATTATACAATTCATCCATGTAATAAGGACACTTGTACTCCCTAGTATTTTGAAATGAAAATTATTAAAAAAAATTGGGGGACTTTTTTTGGTGGCTAGATATTTAACTACTGATCAGTTTTAAACTTTTTATAGGATTTTACTGGTTTTCCATTTTTTCATTAGTCAATGTTGGCAGTTTATACTTTTTTTGGAATTTTCATTTGTTTTACCTTTATTGGCATAAAGTTTTATATAATTATTCCCATATTTTTTGAAAATCCCCATTCTATCTATAGTTATATCCCTTTTTATTCCTAATATTGATTATATGTTCCTTTTTTTCTCTTGATCACTCTTCCAGAGATTTGTATTTCCTTTGTGTGTTTTTTTCCTCCAAAGAAGCAGTTTTTTGTTTTATTGACTGATTTTTAGTATGTCTTTGCTTTCTCTTCTATTAAGTTCTGCTTTTGTATTTACTCTTTCCTTTAAGCTTACTTGCTCTGTATTGTTCTCACTTCTTGAGTTGCTGGGCTCATTAATTTTCTGTCTTTTTTCTTTCTAGTATATGCATTTAAAGGAATATACATTTCTTCTTAAAGAATATATAAACTACTTCTCACACATTTTATGTTATGTTTTAATTATTATTCAGTTACAAGTGTTAAACATTGCCATTATGATTTCTTTATTGTGAATGACTTAGAGGCATGTTTGTATATTTCTAAGTGCATATTTTGACCTTTCAGTTGGTGGTTTTTAATTTTATTACATTTTATAATTAGTTTAATGTTATTTTGTCTTTTTCGTATTTTTATGTCTTCTATTATCTAGCTCTGATTCCTAATTGACCTTGTTTGTTGTGTCTGTTGGTTTTCCCTTATTGCAAATGATTTCTAAGCATCAGCTGTGTTTTTCATTGTGAGCTCATCTTTGGTGTGACATTTTTGCGTGGGCTTCCTGTGCCCTTGGTTGTGGACATTTCTCTACAGGGTATTTTGCATCTATTTCTACTGGAAGCCCCGGAGTTTCAATAGTCCGGGGCCTGTTTTTATGTTAATTACTCACCTTGCTATCTCTTTGTCACACAGGTAGTGTAAATTTCACCCTCCACATCCACCTGTATCACAGGTTTGGGATTTTTCTTTCTTTTCCAATGAACTTTCTCCCTTTCCCAGACCCCTGTAGACGACAAGCTGTCCTATTGCTGGCCTGGACTGGTGACAGGCTGCTCTTCTGGAGTCCTTATTTTTTTTAGGAGACTCAGTACTAGTTTCTGCCCTCTCATGGGATCAAAAAAATGCCTTATGTTTCTGGGTGGATGTTAAAACTCAGCCCCACCTGGGACACTCCCAGAGCCACTGAGGCTGCTACTTTCATGCTTGCCACTCTGGTTTTGACTAACTCTTCATTTCTGTAGTTCCGTTTTGAGAACAGCTACATATAATATTAGAAACAGTTTTGGTTACATTTTAGAATTTCTAATTTTCTAAGAAGAGGAGGGGATGTACTGTCAGATAAGGCAAGCTTGCTGGTTTAACCTATGTAGAATTTTATAAATGCAAGAGATTTTTTTTTATCTTGTACTGCAAACTATGATTCCTAGTGTAAATTATGCTTGTACATAACGGTTTTTATGTATTAAGTTTCCTTAATGTAGGCTAGACTTAATTAATTTAAATTTAAATTCAAAGTTTACTCAGAGAGGAGAAATCTAAGTATGCATTGCAATTCTGTTCTAAGATTGTCGTAGAGTCTTGGCAAAAAGGACAAGTCTTGGCTTTAAGGAGATAATTTAATTCCATTTACTGCTGATTTATAGGAATTTCTGGATTTACATCACCGTTAATTCTCTGGACCAAGATCAATTGGACTCTGTTGGGCAGTGTAAACCCAAGAAGCTCAAAATGATGTGTGCAGTTTTGTATGTCTAAAATGATAGATTTTGGCATTTTCATAGCTTGACAAGCTTTGCACTTATCTGCTTTTTCACTGAGCTCTACACATAAAAATGGGCTTCTTTCCCTACATGGTGAATAAAAAGAATTTATTTCCTAAAGAACAATTATTTTTTTTTTCCCATTGTAGGCCTGATTCTCTTTGACAGGATGAAGTTTTTGTCGGAAATAGAGATTTCTGTTGGTTGGCTGGAGTGCCTGTCTACTAAAGTCCTGAAACACTAGCTGATACATTCAAGTTAATATGGATACTCTCTTCTTTTTTTTAATGCTCATTATTCATAGATTTTTATTTTGCACTGACACAGAAACTTGTTTCCAAAAGCAGAGGAGCAGTTAGTAAACTCAGATAATTTCATACCAGAACTATTTATTGTTTTGTTGTGAAAATAACTTGACAGCTTAGGAAAAATTAGTAACATGATTATATCCACTGAACTTGATATAATGTTACCTGAATTTAGGAACCCACTATGACAGGGAACCTACTAATAAGTGAGAATTCATGTGTACTAATGTATTTACAATATAGAGCAGATTTAAATAATTGGTACAAGAAATAGAAACAGGATCCTAACTAAGTGTTCTTCTCAGCTCTTGACATTGGTTAAAAAAAAAAAAAAAGAGTGACCATTGGGCTTACCTTCTGTGAAAACCCAATGACTTTGACTGAACCCAAAGATTTCAGGGCAGATCGAGGTACAGCTGGAGGGAGGGAAAGTCAACCATTGCTGTGACCAGATGTACTCTCATTTCCTTATATGGTCTACATGAGGCCAGCTGTAAAGAATCATCAAATCATTTTAAAATAAGTTTTGGGATATATAGGCAATTATTTCCCTCAGGAGAGGAACAATCTATCAATTGGTCATATTGAGTCTTCTAGACATTTTCTACCTACTTCAACTCGTTAGAGTAAATTCAAATTCATGGTTCATGACTATTCAAATATTTTTTGACACTCTCTTTGCCAGTTGGTATAGGTAATTTCAACTCCTGAACTTAGAGAATAATACTTTCATCTGCATAATATAGAAGTTATTATATTTTGAAATATTCTCTCAAAGACACCTAACAGTGGTTAGGGATGAAATTAGACTGTCTGAGTTCAAACCCCAGCTCTGCCCTATGACGCAGTTACCCTTGGCAAAGTTGCTTCACTGTCTCATTTTGTAACATGGAGACTATAGTATTAACAGTACCCTCCTTGCTGGGTGATTGGGGGAATCAAAAAATACATAGCAAGCATGTGCCTCCTGTGTAGTGAGCATTCAGTGTTAGCCATTGCAATTAAATATGCATATATTCTGCATGGAAACTCACATAAAGTGCCTCAAGTATACCTCTTACCAGCATACTAATTATCAAAACAGTATCTACCATCATTTTGGGAAATAAAATTTTATTTTTCTCCTGAGATAGCAGGCAATCTGTCTAGGTTGATGATTCTACAGAAAAAAAAATAATAATATCTGCCTTTTCTGATATTTCAACCTCATTAGGAGTGAACCCTAGAAAACTAAATTCAAATTTTAGCTATAGCTGTGATTTGCCAGTTGCTCATCTTTCTAATCCAAAATTTAATGAAAGAAATCTGATTTTTACATGTGGGCAAGGCAAACTTAAATACCAATTGTTTTGTATTCACGCTGCCTTGTCCAATTCCTTAATTGTCTTTGCAACGTCATTTTACTGTCCCTCAGCCTTCTTCTGCTATTCAAAACCAAGCCTTTTCCAACTGGAACTGTACTCCGACTTCTGAAATGCCGCCCTTCCAGCTGGGAATGGAGTGCGTGTCCACCGCAGAAAGCCAGTGCTTGTGAATTTCTGGTTTGCATTAGACCATCATGGTTTATTATTCCAAAGGCTCTTGAAAGAAGGTTCGATTCCATAGTGCCATGCAGCCTCTCTAGGGTGAGCCATCCTTTCAAACGGCTGTTCACTTGACATTCTTGAATTTAGAAATCACTAGGGTAAGTCTTTAGATACAGTTTGTCACCCTCATGTATCAAATGAGGATAATCTGAATCCCCTTGAAAGCATGCATAAAATATGTAATTGCCCTTGAAAATAAGCACAAATGATTTACTGGTAAATATTTGCTTTTCCAGACCACATCCCACTTCCCCAGGCTGCAGTCTGTACTGCATAGATGCTAGTGAAACCCACATTAAAAAAAATTTGTTCACTATGCTCCTACGTCGATGACTACTTCTAAAGCTTTTTCAAGTCAAAAAGTAACAAGAAACAAGGCCGGGCGTGGTGGCTCACGCCTGTAATCCTAGCACTCTGGGAGGCCAAGGCAGGAGGATCCCTTGAGATCAGGAGTTCAAGACCAGCTCTGAGCAAGAGCAAGACCCTGTCTCTACTAAAAAATAAAAAGAAATTAGCCAGACAACTAAAATTTATTTAAAATACAAATAAAAAAAAAAAGAGAGAAATTCTAAAAAGTAATAAGAGACAGGGTGAAGGATCTTTTATTGATTCCACCTTGACTTCCCTGACAGTGATTTCCATTACTCCCTGGGCTGGTGTGCTATTGATCATTAGACTTCATTCAAACACGTGACAGTCAAGACCCTCAACATTTGAATCTTTTATACTTATCTTTGGAATCCTCCCAGCAATGTTATTTCTCTGTAGCCAGGTGTGTAAGGACCAGTCCTGCTGTCAGCCTCACACTTCCTCTGATGCTTTTCTTCCTTCTTTCCAGCTCCACACTCTCATCTGTAGCTCTCTTCTGACATCCTGGTCTAAAAATTTCTTTAGACTTGACAGGTTATTCTCCTCCAACCCCCCTGAAAAGTTGTCACATCTAGTTCCACTGACCTAGACATTCTTGAGTTTAGAAATCAATCTGTGCACACAAGGAAGAATAGTGTTACATATTGCTTTGAATTTCTAGCAATCCCAGTGTGGTTACTGGTTGTCTCTCCCTCCCCCCGCCAACCTCAAGATGGATTGTAAGGACAAAGATAGTCTTTTATTTCTTTGGCATCACATGGTCCATGTCTGCATGTGTATTTTGTTCATTGCCTCACCTGGATCTGCTGTGTCTTTGTTTTCAGATGACTGTTACAGGCATATTAAGCATTTTATTATTGAAGGTAATGTCCAAAATCAGTCTTCAGATGTACTCTTTCAGATATAGCAGAAGTAATATATTGTCTAGCTAGACTTACTATCTTTCTTTCCTATTAGCTAAAGACAGAGAGGGCAAGTTGAGCAAAAACAGCAGGAGAAAAGGGAAAGTTTGGAAAAGCTTGTCTTAAGAAAGTTGAGGATGGGCTGTGGGTGGATGACACCAAAAAGGATAAAAGGTTTTTCCAACTACGTGATTTGCCCATATTTGCTTCTTCATTTCTTTTTCATAGTGCCTTTTGCCTCATCAAACTAAATCACCATAAGAAAAAGAAAGCTGGTAGTATTTTGTTTAGGAAGGCACCTTATTAATTGTTTTGATTTATACTTATGGATATATCAAGTCAGTTTTCCTGGATCTCAACCCATAAGATCAGAGTTCTGAAAAGGTTTAATGAATTAATTTGACTGCAGTGTGTCTGCTTAGTCTGCTAATGTATAGTAATTTATGAAGATTGCAATTATTCACAGCTGTTTAAGACGGAGAATATTCTAAGCATGCTTAACAAATCCATTATCCATGAAAAACTGTATGTGTTTAGATGATTCCTGGGGTAATAGTATTCTCCATTCCACATGTTTTAAGACGTTGTCTTGAGAGCTTCAATTGGTCACAGAATCTCTGCCTTTGGACCCCAGTGCTGTCTGTTCACCCCTGGAAGAAGGTTTCTTGTACCAGTGATGGCCCTTCTAAACAATCTAGATGTTGCCGATTTGTTTTTTAAGATAAGATTAACATTTAAATCAGTAGACTTTGAGTAAAGTGGATTACCCTCCTTAATGTGGGTGGACTTCATCTAATCAAGTGAAAGCGTTAAGAGCAAATACTGAGATCTCCTCCCTGTCCCCCAAAGAGGAATGAATTTGAATTGTGAAGACTGCAACATAGACATTCTGCCTGAGTTTCCAGGCTTCAGACTCAAGATTTCAATATCAACTCTTGTTAGAGTTTCCAAACTGCCCTGCAGATTTTGAGCTTTGAGTTTGCCAGCCCCTACAATCATGTGGGCCAAATTCAAATTCCTTAAAATAAATCTCTCTCTCTCTCTCTATATATATATGTGTGTGTGTGTGTGTGTGTGTGTGTGTATGTGTATTTATATATAAATTCCTAAAATAAATCTCTCTCCCTCTCTCTGTAAATATATATATTTATATCCCCTATTGGTTCTGTTTTTCTGGCGAACCCTGACCAACACAGGAAGGGAAGAAGACTTTAGCAGAAGGAGCTACGTAGGAACCATATAGGCAAAGGCCCTGAGGTAGGAGGAAGCTGGTGTTTGAGGAAATAAAAAATGGGCAATATTGCCGAAGCACAGAAAGCTAGTGGCTGGAGGAGTAGCCAGGCCAGATTTTTGTTGTAAAGCCCTTTAGGCAGAGCTGGGACTTTAGAAGCAGTGGCAAATATTCATTCATTGAATTTGTACAGGACTCCCTTAGATTCAATCTTTAAAATGTTTTATTATAAAGTGTTTATATGCTATGCATTCTTACGCTTTTCTTACTACTATGTAAGATTTCCATAAATCACTTACATATCCTAAAACTTTCATTCTTTACTTTCTTCTCATTTCCTCCTTCTCCTTTCCATATAGTGTGCTGCCGCCCCCTTAGCCATTTCCTCTTTTGACCTTTAAATTCCTCATGCAATTGATGGGCCTTCAAATTGCTTGTGCACTTGGGCGTTGCTGCTGAGTCTTTAGGTCCAACTTCCTGCTTTGGTTCCACGGCTTACACATTTTCAATCGGTTGGGTCCCCATATCTTACACTGTGATGAATAGTTCCAGGACCCTGATTTTCTTTTGAGAAATTATTCCTCTCTCATTCTGCATGGTCTGTCAGTAAAGGCGCCCTGCTTTCCTTAATACGAAGTGTGGGATGCGGCAATTTCAATCTTGAGCAGGATGGAAAATTGTAAAAGCTGATTCATCCCATGGTGTCTTGCTGAAGACATGCTCAGCTGTTCCTGCTCCCTAAGTCCTCAGCTCTGCCCTGGTTTCCTATCCTTTCTAAAACCTGGTTTTTCAGTTTTGCCTCCAATGCTGTGAGCTACCCCATGCACTCCTAGTAAATCCTTTCGCTGCTGAATTTAGCCAGAGCTGGTTTCTGGGGCTTGCAGCCTACGTGTACTGATCCAGCAGCAATGAGAAGGTGAAGTGTTGGGTGTGGCTGGAGGGAACGGTATGTGTGGGAGCAGTGGAGATGAGGCAGTTCAGGGCCAGGTTTTAAACGGTGACAGGAAGAGAACCCAAAGAAATGGGAAATAAAGATGTCCTTTGAGAGGATGTAGATGGGATGTGTTCGGTTACTAAGAGGTGAAGCAAGAACCAGTTGGGCCCATCAGTGAGTCTGTTACTGAAGAGTTTAGGAACTCCCAGAATTCCCACCGAAATGCAGTGTGAGGAATGTAGCATGAATTGTGTGCAGAACATGGGAATCTAATCCACTGTTTTGTGCCAGCTGAAAAGGGCTAGACTGTAGAAAACAGAAGCCCAAATGAAGTGGTGTCCTGAGAGAAACAACTCCCTGAATCTGTTTATTTACCTGCAGTGGTCATTGCAGCCAGAACCACCACCCTCTCAAGGCCTCAAATGGCCAAACAACCTATTCTCCTTTAGCTAATTCTGTGACCGTAAGAATCTTATTATCAAATGGCTACTCATGTAACTCTGCTTCTGGGGGAGGAATATGCAGCTCAGGTCAAAATGAGGATTAGGACTTGTCTAGCAGATATGTTTCAATGAAAATTAATATGCTGACAGTTTTGGTTCTTAGATGACTCTTGTAGGCCTAGTTAACATGGGTATACTGCTGTGATACTGATCGAATTTCTGAGCTTATGAAACTGAGGACAAAGCTGTAGACTGTGGTGAATTCATTCATTCAAGTAATATGAGTCAGAACTTCTCTGCACTTTCCATAAAGCCAGGCTTTCTTCTATTTTATCTTATAGGCAAAGGGTACCTACCCAAGAAGGATTTTAGGTAGCAAGTGAAGTGATCAGATTAGGCAGAATCCTGGTTGCAAGGCAGAAAGACTCTGGCAGAAGGGAGCAGGGAGGAAGGTATTAGGAGCACCCCAAGGAAAGCTGAAAAGATCTGGGTTAAGGCAACAGCAGTGAGAGAGGGTGGAGATGGCAGCCGCTAGATTGAACTAGTATCTCTAGATCTTGGTGACCTGTTGGATATGAAGTGTGAGGGCTAGGCTGCAATCAAGAAATAGTAAAAGAATGTCTCATTTGTCATTTTTCTTTCATTAAATAACCTTGTCTGAATTACCACAACCAATGCTGCAATAGTTAAAATTGTGACAATATGAAACACAGAATCTGAATTAAATTAGTGCCATGTCAGCCCATTGCACTAAACTGTGAATTCCTTAAGAGATTTAGCAACATATTGGAAGAAGTGAAATTAATCCTTTAGAGCCACAAATTGACTTATGCATATGCTATGAATCCATAAACTATACTGTGAGCATTAGAAAAGGAAGCTAAAAAAATGCAAGCAAACACATCTGTATTCTGTCCTGCAAATAAAACCTGGTTCACGATGTCATTTTCTTTTGTAGCGTTGAACCAGGCGGAGGCTCTGAAATGTTAACGTTGTTGACCTTTACAATCCGATGTGTTGTTGATTGTACCCCCAGATAAATCTGATGAAGCTTTGCAATCAGGTCACCATTTAATATGATTCACTGTCCTAAATTTAGAAAAAGCTGTGATTCTAATAGCGAGTGACAAAAACCAGAGAATTTCAAGTTCTTGCTGGCTGCTCTGGGTTACATTCCCCTGCAGGCGAAGTCAGAGCTGCCAGCCTCGTTAATGAAAATTACGAGCCTGCTAGGAGAACAACCGGGAGGCGCTGCCGATAAGAAGTCGCAGAGAATTAAAACTCTCCTCAACTTTTGGCTTCGTGCTTAAAAATAGTCCCTTTTGTTTTAAAGATTTTAAACATCAAATCCTGTAAGTGGGTTTTGTGACTTTTGACTGGCTTGCATGAAAGAAAGGGTTGTGTGGTTATGTGATGAATTTAGGATCATTACCATGACCAGTCTTGCTGCAGAGCAGACATTCTGCTTGAGTCTGTTGCCCATAAGTTATAAAACACAGCGGTTCATAGCCGACTCTGGAGCCCCAGCCATAGACATTTTGCAAATTGGACCCTAATGAAGCCTGAACAAACCAGAAACCTTTATCATCGGACTCCTTTCGGTTTATCAATACTTCAGTCTCGGGGCACAAAGGGAGCTTTGTGCTGCTGAGCTGATAGGCTCCGCTGGAGGAGTGTGCTTGGCAGAGAACGTGCCACAGACTTAGAAAAGAAAATAGAAAGGCAGTGTAGACACTGTGAAAATGAAGTGCCATGTTTTTATTCACTCTCTGGGGCCACATCTTTATGTTGAGCAGATCCAGGGCCATCAAAAGGCTGGCTTTGTTTCTTAAGTAAACATTCCCCTCCCCTTTATATTTTCGTTTGATTAGCCATCCCATGTTTAACATGATTTAAATGTTAAAATGCTTAATTTTACTAGAAAACGGCACAGGCATTTCAATTTGGGATATTAAAAATGACCTCCGTTCTCTATTTTAATGGAATTGGGTGCAGATAACATTCATGGAGGGGCCCCAGATTTCCTAAGTCCTAATCCCCAGCTCAGGGTCTCTAAACTTTTTTGTAACCAATACAGGTTTTTGAATATTAGAAATTTTTTTGGCAACCTCCAAACAAACTGGACAGCAAAAACATCAACATAACTGCTCCTACTGTAAAGCCATGTTTCACAGCGTCCCTTAAACCATCTGCGGTTATCGCAATGGCCACTGTCTGCCTTCAGCCTGGTGTTGCTGTTTCTGTAGATTTACCGTCCTGCCCATACTCTTTTATACTCGTGAGAAGAGCATATCACATTTCTAGTAAACACACTATCTTTCTTTGAATACTCTGCTTCTTAACACTTGTTCTAAATTTGTTATTCCCTGTGCTGTACCCGATCCCACAAACCCATGAATCTTAACATTCCATCTGGCACACATTGCTGGAATGGTGTGTTTTACTCTGTTGTAGTAAAAATAAATTTTATACATAGATGAAAACTTGGCAGCATACTTACATGGTTCTTGAGCATGCCTTGGCACACTGCCTTCGCACAATATTGACACCTTGGATAATCTCAAGCAAGTCATGTAAATTTTGCACCTCAATTTCCCCCTCTGCAAAATCAGAATAAATTTGATTTTTATAGAAATATGGAAGAAAGCATTGTGAGTTCTTCAAAGGTCATTAGCTATGTAACCCTGCTGCAGGGTGCATTCTCCAGGAAGCTGACTCCGAGATGGAGATCAGCTCGCAGGAAGGGTACTAGAAAATATTCTTGGGATCAACAAGTGTGGAAGGAACTGAGCAAGGAGAGCATGGCAGAGGGAGAGACTGGCTGCGCTTCCCTCTAATAAGGGTTCAGCCACCCTCTGGGAAGCTCTGAGGTTGGCATGGTCCTTTAGAGTTGTGCCAAACTGGAGTTAGGGGCAAGATCTTTATTCAGTCATTGAATACAGGCTGCCCTAAGATAGGGCTGTGATTTTGGTTGAGATGGCTGTCTTCAGCTGAGGCAGTTCCTGAAGAGGGCTCTGCACAGAGGGCTGTCATCTCACAATCTTCCCAGTAGGTGGGGAACCAAGCCTTCATTCTTAAAGTGGAGGTCTGTGCAGCATAGCACAACATACATGACCAAAAACAAGCTAGGAGCAGGATATATCAAAAACTTTGTTTCTCTTTATGGTGGTCAGTGGCTTCCAATGAAGACAGAATTATGGCATGAATGGTTACAGTCAGAATTCCTTTTCTTTATCTCCAGTACTGTCACATAAAGTTTCAGTACACCCTGATGCTATAGATCTAATTTGGGGGCTTCTAGCAAGGAAACTACTGAAAGGTCTTTTCTGGAATCGGGTTAATCCTCCTGCCTTCAATGAGCCTTTCCTCTTTGTACACTCAGTACCATATAATCTGGTTACATTTCCTCTCCGATATTTAACTTTCTGATATTCAAAATGGAATATTTGTATCACTATGGCTTTCAAGTCTCAGTTGTGTATGCAAAAATGATCAGCTGTTTAGAAGAAGAGAACATTGCATTTACTTGACATGTTTCCTAAGTCTTTTAAAGCAGAACAGTATGCCTAATCTCTCTCTTTCTATGACATTGACATTTTGAAGAAAACAGGCCAATTATCTTGTGCCAGAGTGCCTGATTTTTCCCTCATAATGTTGTTTAACTTGTTCCTCTTCAGGGTAGGAAATTAAGTATGTTGAAAGCCTTGACAAGATTAGGTTAAAGATTCGGGCAAGAATACTTGATCACATCCATTTTGGAAAACAAAAAGTTGCAAAACACATTTTGGAGCTTCAATGTACATGAAGCAAAAATTGACAGAAGGGAAAAATATTTGATTCTAAAATCACAGTTGGAGATTAAAAACTCCTCTCTCAGCAATTAATAGAAAAATAAGGCCAAAAAGTCAGTATAGATATAGGAAATCTAAATAAGACTATGAACCACCTTGACCTAATTGATATTTATGAAACATTATACCCCAATACTGAAGAATAAACATTCTTCTAAAGTGTACATGGTATGTTCATCCAGATAGACCATATGTTGAGCCATAAAACAAGCCTCAGTAATTAAAAAAAAATTGAAATTATGCAGAGTATATTTTCAAATCACAACGGCATTTAATTATAAATCAATAATAATAAGTTATCTAGGAAATTCCAAACATTTTGGATTTAACACTTTTAAATAATTTATGGGTGAAATAAATGACAAAAAATTAGAAAATAATTTAAACTAAAATAAAATAAACATACCACATATTAAAGTTGTAGGGAGTAGCTAAAGCAATACTCAGAGGAGAATTTATAGCTTTAAATGTTTATATTAAAAAAGAAAGGCCTAATGTCAATAGTTGAGAACACACTTTAAGATGCTAGAAAAAGAAGATAAAAGTAAAGCCAAAGTAAAGTAGAAAAAGGAATTTAAAAAGATAAGAGCAGAAGAAATAATAATAAAAAAGAAAACACAGCAATTGGAAATCTCATACATTATTGGTAGAAGTGTAAATGGTACATTCACTTTAGAAAAAGGTCTGGAAGTTTCTTATAAAACTAAACATATGCCTGCCATAGGAACCAGCAATTTCTCTTCTAGGTATTCATCTAGGAGAAATGAAAGCACGTACAGTTGACCCTTGAACAGCATGGGTTTAAACTGCATAGGTCCACTCATATGCGGATTGTTTTCAATAAAAGTTACACCAAGTGTGCCCACGTCCCTTTCCACCTCTTCCAACACTTCCATCTCTGTCACCCTTGCAGCAGCAAGACCAACTCCTCCTTTTCCTCCTCCTTCTCTGCCGACTCAATGTGAAGACAAGGATGAATCCCTTTATGATGATCCACTTCCACTTATGAATAGTAAATATATTTTCTCTTCCTTATGATTTTCTTAATAACATTTTATTTTCTCTAGCCTACTTTATGGTGACAATACAGTATATAATTCACACAACATATAAAATATGTGTTAATTGACTGTGTATGTTACCAGTAAGGCTTTTGGTGAACAGTAGTCTACTAGCGATTAAATTTTAGGGGAGTCAAAGTTTCACAGGATTTTTGACTATGTGAGGGGTCAGCACCATTAACCCCTGCATTGTTCAAGGGTCAACTATATTTGCGAAAAGAATTGTACAAGAATTTTCACGGAAGTTTCATTCATAATAACTAAATCCTAGAAACAATTCAGGAGTCGATCATTAGGAGAATAGAAAGCCAGATTGTGATATTTTCATAAAATGGAATAGTTCTCAGCAATAAAAAAGAACGAACCATGTGTAAAAACGGAGATAATTCTGAAGAGCGTTATTCTGAATGGCAGCAGCCAAGAGTTCATATGTTGTAATTCTACTTACATGAAGTTTTAGAACGGGCAAAATTAGTCCATGGTGAATAAAAATCAGAAAAATCCTTTCCCCTGAGGATGAGGAATAGGAGAGGGGATTGACTGAGAAGGCTCATGAAAGAACTCCCTGATAATGTTCTGTTTCTTGATATGAACTTGGGTTACACAGATGTATATATTTGTTAAAATTTGGCAAACGTAATTTAAGATTTATATATTTCGTTGTACATAAATTGAAAAAAATTTATAAATACATTTCTTTTATACATCAAAAGAAAAAATTATAAGCAAATATTGAATTCTACTTATTGACTTTTATACAGAACATTTACAGGAAACTGTACTGATGCACTTTACTTTGAAATATGTCAGAAAATAAGATGGATTGATGGATAAAGAATGTATGTGAATAGATATAAAGACGTGTTAAAACAAATATAGTAAAAAATTAATGATACCATCTGGATGGCGGGTATATGAGTGTGCACTTTAAAATGCTTTCAACTTTGTTCTTTGAAGATTAAATAAAATTCAAAATAAAATATTGGGGTAAAAACATCTTGGGAACCATTAAGAGAAGTTCAGTAAGGACTGGATATTAGGTGCCATTTGGAAATTACTTTTTTCAGTTCTCTTTGGTGTTTTAGTGGTATTGTGGTTATGTAAGAGAGCTTATTCTTAGGAGAAATGAGCTAAAATACTTAGCAATAAATTGTCATGATGTCTGTAACTCACTTGGAAGTGGTTTAACAAAAATTTAGATAATAGGGAAAATAAGGCAAAATGTTAACAATTGTTGAAAATTGTTGAATCTGTACCATGGTTATGAGGATTTTTTTTTTAGGATAGAAAAAAGTACAAAGTTTATTTATTTTCCTGAGGAAAAAAGAGAGAGAGAGAGAGAGAAAGAGAGAGAGAAGGAGGCGGTAGCCATGGTACACAGAGAAAGGAGTGAAAATGCTGGGCAGTTGAGGAAAAGTGACTGGTGTCTTAAAGGGTAAAGACGACTTTTTTTCCTCTGCTTTAGTAGACTGATTAACAGGAGCAGCTATGGAGTGGCAGTGTTGGGTTTTTCTACTTTTTTTTTCTTTTCTCTGTGAAGCCAGCTTATGTGAGTCCTTGAAATGTGTTTTTTTGTAGGAACTGAGGCAGAGAGTTGGAGCAGGAAGTTTGCACCTCTACTGTCTGCTTAGGGCTCTTCAGGGCTGAGAAAATGAAGTCTTAGAGATAATGAGTTAGCCCACAGGTGTTTTCATTAAATAAAACAAAGGGGGTAGTTGTGAGTTTTTTTTTCAAAGGGGCAATTATATGCCGTGAGTTTATTTCTCTTACTTTCTGTTTGATAGTTTATTTTCCGCTGTTAGATAGGTTATTAGTAAAACCACCTTTCTTTTCCCCCCTCTCTTTGGTTAAAATTATGAGGATGTTTATTATCCTTTTCTTTTATTATAAAGTATTAAAAAAGTAAAAAGTAGAAGTAATTAGATATTATGTCAAAGGGCAAAGATTGTAAAGATGGGAACACTGTACCCAAAAGATTTGCAATTTCCAGTATTCCTTGAAAAGGATCAACTTTGAATAAGTGGCTGTAGGGGGCTGTTACTAGACATGGTTCAAAAGTCCAAGTCATCAGCGCCTTCTTCTTGCTGTCAATCTTATTCTACTTCTCTAGAGAAATCCTGTTTCAGAGTTTGAATGTGAACTTCTGAACTCATGACCTTGACTTTTTGTCCTGATTCTGGGCTACATTGTTTATGAATTTGATATCATATATTTTTTACCACAGATTGAGATCTGGGTTTTTAGTGTCATTCTAGTCATTGAACATTAATGCTTGAATTTTGCTTCACTAAAGATCCATTAGGTGCTTAACAACAAATTTACTGCCAAAAAAAAAAAAATGTAGGTGGAAGAATGGGTATAACACAGCAAGGTGTCTGTCATCTTTCAGGCTTTAGCTTCTTTCGTGTACAGTACCTTGAGAAACAATGCAGAGACACAGACTGACCACATGACTCTCTGGGCCTGGGGACGAGATTGGAGGGACAGATGTACTCACAAAGACTAAATAATCATGGTCACAGTGCTGTGAGTGTATTGGAAAGCAGCATTTGGCTCTCTTCTTGGTCTCATTTCATGTTTGTGTCTGTGTCTGAGCACGCTTATGGCTATGTGGGTTTGCTCCAGGAACTAGAAGGCCTTCTTTGGAAAAATTATGCTTTGCTTCATTTCATTGAAAATTCCTCTGCTAACATACTTTCCTATTATGGAATCTAGCTCTCAAAGGATTTTTTGTGGGTGAAAATAGATAAATTTCTTGATAAAAATGTAAATATAGTGAATCTCAGAGTGTCTCAAGCTGCCTTCATTTCAACAGTCTGTATGATTTCTGATGAAAACTTCAGTGCCCTTTACAGTGCATACTCCAGATAAGTGGGTCCCAAACCTGGCTGTCCCAAAGATTTCATGGAGAGCTATTTTAAAATGTAGATTCTTGGGTCCACCCAAAATCCACAGAATCAGGATCTCTGGGGGAATGGGCCCTGGGACTCTCTCTCTTTTAAAAGTTACTCAGATGGTAAGCAAGTATGTAGACTGTGGATCTGTGCTTCTAAACTTTAGTGTATATGTGAATCACTAGAATGTCTTACGAAAGCACAGATTCTGATTTAGTAGTTCTGAGGTAGGTTCAAGACCCTGTATTTTTAACAGCCTCCCTGGTGCTGCTGGTAAGCAGACAATGCTATGAGCAGTGAGGAAACTTATCATGTCCTGAAATATTTTCTCTAAAATCAGGGTCATGTCTTCCTTTGCTGAGAGCCTGCGTGGCTAGTGTTTAGCATGTGACAAACTATTCTCACCTCCTTGCTTGATGTCTCCTTGCTTTGAAATATTGCTTGAACAACTGATGATTCAGACTAGAGTGACTATTTGTCTTGGCTTGCCCAGCAGGTCCTAGTTTACACCTATTGTCCTGGCATAATTGTTAAAAGACCCTCTGCCATCTTCACTCTTAAAAGTGTCTCCATTTGGAAGATAAATTATAAAGTTACTCTTTCTAAATTAAAAAATGTTCAGAAGCAATGTGGTGTATTGTACAGAACATAGATTGTATACCCAAAATCCTGTGAAGTTTCAAACTCTGGCTCCCTTATTCCATACTATACGTTCAACCTTAAGCAAATCAAGCCTCAGTGATTTTATGTGTAGAGCAGAAGTGGTTTATTATGAGAATTTATAGAAATGATATAGGCAGCGTCTAGCACAATGGCTGGCATATGGTAGGCACCCATTTATTTAGGCCCCTGTTTCCTCATTGTCAATAAAGTGAACATCTACTCTGCTTTGGAATGATACAAATAAAGTGTTGCTATTAACTTAGGATCAAAAGCAGCTGCAATATTAAAATGATGTATCTGCTCTACTTATATTTCAGTGCAACCCTCATGAGCCTCACATGGAATCTATCTCTGAACTTACAAGTCCCATGTGATTTCTATGTTATCATGTATACTTCAGCAATGTTGATAGACCTACATCTTGAACTAGGGAAATGAAGGTATTAATATTTATTGAGTTCCAACTGTGTACCAGATGGAGGTAGTCCCAGATTGGAATAGATCACTAACATAGTTGAAGGGCAAGATATAGACAAGTTTAATTCATTTCTAAACAGAAATGTTTAACAGATTTCCTGGGTGAACCTCTATATCCAGTATTCTAGACCTAAGAACCTCATAAAAGGATTTTGATATGACTACAAAACAAGACGAGGATGTGGGTGGGAAAAGAGAAAACTTGGTTATAGCCTTACTGCAGTTAAATTCCCGTGAAAACATACCCAACAATTATGCCAGTTGGAACAAGATATGATCAATGATTGGTTCCTAGAATGCCCTTTGACTAGCTATGCAGGCTTGCCTCAGTAATTTTATTAAACTTGCAGTAATTCTTTAAAGAATTAGAAATTTGGGGATAACATTTGATTGTTAGGACAGTGTTTTATTAGGAGCCTATCTGGACCAGGCTGCACATGCATTCTTATTGAATATCCAGCACAACTTTATGAAGTGAGTAGTATTACTATCTCCGTTTTACAAGAGGAAACTGAGACACAGGAAATTTGGTTTTATGCAAGGTTAATTTGAAAGTGAGAGATAGAACTGAGATTCAAACGTGAGTATGTCTAACTCTGAGATCTTTATTCTTCACCATCACATATGGTTTTTGTGTGTTAATTAATGCTTCCACTCCACATTTCTAAAACATCTTATTACTCCATAGTCTAATGTGATCAAACTTGAGAACTTGGCCCAGGAGCATGGGCTGTGTGGGATACCTCTAAATATGGAGCAAAGATAGCAATCTGCTGCATTGACTTGAGTTGGTGCAAGTAGATGAAGTGTATTACTTTATTTTACAACTTTATTGAGATATAATTGAAGTACAGTGAATGGAACATTTTAAAAGTACACAATTGTATCAGTTTTAGCAAATGTATACACCCATGAAACTGTTGCCGTAATCAAGTTAGCAATTTTTTCTCTCTCCACAAATTTTCCTCCAGCTCCTTTGTAAATCTATCCCTTCCTCTGCCAAAATCCACAGGCAACTACTGATCTGCGTTCTGTCACTATAGATGAGTTTACACTTTTTAGAATTTCATCGAAATAGAATCACACGATATGTGCTCCCTTTGCCACGCTTCTTTCAACCAGCATAACAATTTTGAGATTCATCTGAAATCTCAGTTTATTGAGCATACCAGTCATTTCTTCCTTGTTATTGTTGGGTAGTTTTGCATTATATGGATATACCACAAGTTATTTATCCGTTTACCTGTGGTGGACATTTGAATTGTTTCTAGTTTTTGGCTATTACAAATAAAGTTGCTGTGAACGTGTGTGTGTAAGTCTTAGTGTAGACTTATGTTTTCATTTCTCTTGGGTAAAAACTAGGAGTGGACTAGTTAGGTGGTATGGTAGGTGTTTGTCAAACTTTTTAAGAAACCACCAAACCGTTTTCCAAAATAGTTACAGAGTTCTACATTCTCGACATTTGGTATTGCTAATTTAAAATGTATATATTAGCCATTCTGATAGGTAAATGGTGGGTATCTCATTATATTTTTAATTTGTACTTCCTGGATGACTAA
>RJWJ010030776.1:0-19671 GCA_004363605.1 Indri indri | reverse complement strand
GTAGCTGGGACTACAGGCATGCGCCACCATGCCCGGCTAATTTTTTCTATATATATTTTTAGCTGTCCAATTAATTTCTTTCTATTTTTGGTAGAGACGGGGTCTCGCTCTTGCTCAGGCTGGTCTCGAACTCCTGAGCTCAGAACGATCCGCCCGCCTCGGCCTCCCAGAGTGCTAGGATTACAGGCGTGAGCCACCATGCCCGGCCCAAAGGGTTTATATTTTTAAGCTGTGTATCACTGTGCATGTCTTCCCAGGAGAACTGATTTTAGTTATAGGAAGCAAATAGTTTCAACCTAAAGGCTTAAATGTTATCATCCATAATGCATTTATAAAATATAAAAGACACCAGATAAAAACAAGTTATAGAAAATCTGAAATTTAACCATGCAAGTTAATAATAAATCAGTTCTCACGGTAAGTTTATTGCTACGGAATAAATATATTTTGAAAAATTTTTTCCTTTCTTCCTTTGTTTTGGTGTTTGAATAAAGATATCTATATATTTGGGTATCTATTTTTTAAAAATAAATTTAAGATAAGATCACACACAAAGTCTAACAAAGGGGTGAGGATAGTCTTAGAGTCTAAGCAGGGTGCTACAGATACAGAATACAGGCTTTAGATTGACAAAGGTAGTCACAAGGGCCCCTCTACACAACTAACATCTCGTTTCTCTACTGATTAGTTCAATAGCTGCCAATAAAGTCAACAGGTACTATGGTGTTATTTATTTACCTTTTGCCATCATTTCAGGGACAACCAGGAAAATAAATTTCTCCATTGCACAAGACCTAATTATTTCATGCTGTAAATATTTGACCAAATGCTTACTTGATCAAAGGCTTGTCCCAACTGCTCCTCCAAGGCTTCATTCTGCTCAGATAAGATATGGTTTCGTTTTAAGAGAGCTTGTCCAATTCGAGCAGCAAGTTCCAGATCACGATCTCTCTGTTAAAATAACAAAATACACTTTTTGAGTGCAAACAAAATTAAATAGTGGTTTAAAAATTCTGCAGTCAATTTTGCTAAACTCAAAAGCAATGTCCTAGAAAGCATCAAGATTCCTTTGAATGCCCAGACACGACAAACAAACAGAGGGCCTGGCACACAGGTATTGTTTAATAAATGTTGGTCAAATGGATGACCACTATAGTTCTAAATGCAAGAGGACATCTCTTTTCTTGATGTCATGTAAGATTTATTGATGATTTAGTAAATTAGGACCCAGCAACCCTTTTAAACTTACAATTTTGGGGAATTAGAAAATCAAGTCTTTGAAAATGAGGATGGGGCCAGTACAGTAAAAGCCGAACAAATATTTGCTGAATGCATTTGTGTATCTTGCATGGTAATGATATAGAATCGGGTATTTAAGATAGGGAGATCAGGCAGGTATGTTGCAAACACTTCCATTTAGGGCAAAGCTTACATGCATTCAGAGCCAATGGCTTAGAGGAAAGTGCATCTAAGAGTCCTGTTGCCAACTGGTACAAGATCAATGCTATGAAATAAAATAGGGAATAAAGACTGAAAAATTTGAGGCTAATGGGTTCTGCCTAGAGTATAAAGAAGTTGGTGGTAATGATGCAGGGAGGCTTATGGGAAAGCCAAGCAACAGACTTCCACCCAGAGTTATTCTTTCTGGGCAGATAGTGACATTTAGCAAGGGCACAGGAATCCCATCTGTGTGATGGTGGTGAGGATTGTATCATGTAGGATGGAAAACCACCAATATACATCTAACTGCCTGACATATGAGTATGGGTTCCGCTTACATTAATCACTATATAAACAACATTAAGCTTCTATTCTTTCTCTCCATAGCACATGAAAATGAATGGATTATTCCCAAATTTTTAAGGCTCACTTATTTCATTTTAAATATAGGCTAAGTGGCATACACAGAAATCATTCTGGAGAGCTGAGGGGAGAAGGGAGAGGGTATGTTAGAGAAAGTCTTCCATAATATCATCTGAAACTGAGGTACAAGGGGAGACCTCTACAGACTGCCAGTTGGAAGAGATGCACTGTACATATTAAAAATGCCACAAAATGAGCTCGAATAATAGGCCAAACTAAAAGAAAAAGGGCATGATGCTCCAAACTGCATGTTGATTTGCAAAGAGCTGCTTTGTGAATGGGTAGCTCTGCTCTAAGATGAGTAACAGCAGGGATTATTTAAAAAGAGATTTTTTTTATTAATTAATGCTTTTCTTGGACAGAAAGGCCAGGCAGCACCATTTAAATCTATCCATCTATTCATTCATCCATCCATCCATCCATCCTCTATGACTTCACAACAGTAAACTTCAGGAACCATTCTACTTTGGAATGCCTGTTGTTCCAGTAGTAACACTCTTACACAAAATAATCCAGAGCACAGATATCATCATTTTTCATTTGATATGCAAATTTGATAGATTCCAAATGATCCTCAAGTTTTAGCTTTTTGTACTATAGAAAGAAAAGATACAGTCCTACCTCTGCCAGGAGATGTGTAACCATGTCGATGTCATTGTAAGTTTTGGTCATCTGCTCCACCCTGTCTGTGCCTAGAACTAAGATTGTTAAAAGTAACTATTTATAGGCTTTGGACGAATAGAAAATTTAAAATATTCATAAGAATTGAAAGATAAGAACAACAAAAACCCCAGGCTTTTGCAAAAAGTCATTTAGGAGAATAAAAATATATGTGTAAAAAGAAAAGGAAAGAAATGTTTCATGTATTAGACACTCAAGAAATAGACCAATCATTACAACCAAAGTGTATACCACACAATAATGAAGAAAGTATCAAATGATCACAAGGCAGTTACTTCTTGACCATTTCATACATTCCCAGTAAAACAGGAAGTTTGGCCCACTCACATGGATTTGGTTGTCAAATGCCTTTTTTTTTTTTTGTTTTTTTAAAGAGATGGGATCTGACTCTGTTGTCCAGGCTGGCACGTAGTACTGGCGTGACTGTAGCTCACTGTAGCCTCAAACTCCTGGGCTCAAGCAATCCTCCTGCCTCAGCCTCCCCAGCTGCTGTGATCACAGGTGCGAGCCACCCCAGCCGCCAATTGCATTATATCCTAATCTAAATTAAATTTCAGAGGCGTGTTATGCTGAGGAGTTATGCTGTTATAAAGGAATTTAATTAGAATTCTGTTGTGATTATCTTGACCATCTGTGACCATCTACCATGTGAACTAATGTAAACAAGGAACAGGACTTGTAATACTTTTTATAGTTCTGCCATGAACATAATCCTTTTAAGCTTAATTAAAAATCCTTTATCCGTATGATAATCTTCATCATATCTAAGTCTATGCTTTAAAATAAATTATATTCTATACTATTACTTATATAATTCAAGCCCAGTATTTCTGCATTTTATAAGTCAGGAATTGTCAATGCATTTGATAATTTAGCTCAAAAGAGAAGGGCAAATATGACTCCAGTGATTCCACAGTTACACTAAGCAGTGTCTTAAAGTAATGATGTGTAACAAAAGAGGGATCCTTTGACTTTGAAAGCATTGCATGATATGTTACTGTAGCACATGGATTTGTGCTTGACTTAGAGTGATTTTATAATTATTTTGCCTTGAAGTATGAAAAGGACAGGGGCTTTGGAGCAGAAAAGCTGAATTCACGAATTTTAGTGAGCTGGAACAAGTCACTAACCCTTCTGAGATTCAGATTCCATGTTTATAATATGGAGATGATAATATTCATCTCACAAGGTCATTAGGAGGATCAAATACGATAATCTTTGAGCAATACAGTATTCAGTAAACTGCTCAGGATCATACAATTATTTACAGTTCCTACTCCTTAAACACAACTGGTATGTATGAAATGACCCTGATTCTAAAGTCTCTGAGTTGGCAGTAGATACCCCATGATTTAAGTCATTTGTAGTTCCTTAGTCCTATCCCAGCACTTTAGAGTACCCAAAAGACTAGATATGTATGTAGGGATACCATTCGATATACTTTACTTTTACCTGAGCTTTTTATTTTTCTCCCTAGCACCACTCCCTAAAATGAATGTGGGAATATAGCTTAATTATTAACAACAGTCTCACTCCTAGTTAAGGGAAACAGTCTTTTGGTTCTAAGGAATAGACGCAATTTAACTTGGCTGCATAGCAGGAGCAAAGGATTAAAAAACTAAGGCAGATGTTTATAGCAATTGGTCTCATTTACTCCTGGTCTTAATAACAAAACTAGGAGAAAAAAAATCAAATCAATATTATCTATGCTCTAGACTAATTACAGAAAACCAGGCAATGGTTGCAAAACCAAACGTAATCTAGAACAGTGATTCTCAACTCCAGATTCTGATTTAATTGATTTGGAGGAGCCCTAGGGCACTGGCAGTATGTAGAAGATTCCCAGGTGTTCTGATGTGGAGCCAGGGATGAAAACCACCAATCTAGGTTTAACACCCAAAACAAGAAGGAATTCTAGAGACTCTGTTAAAACCAGTTTTTATACAACATTTTAAAAATATATGACCTGGCTCATATTACATGATTCACCAGAGTTGAAGATGAAGTAAAACCAGTTAAGTTAAGGATATAATAATAAAAGACTGTGAACTATAAGTCACACATGATGAAAGGGGAAGAAAAAGATGAAGGACAGTAATGCAGTAATGTTTCAAGTAAAACACGTTTTAGTGAGGAGAAACAAAATATATTTTCTATAAATGCTTACTATAGTATGAGAATTTAAAGCTGAACCTTAGGAAATTATCTAGTTTAATGATCTCATTTTCTTGTATGAGGAACCTTCTCTGAGAGAAATTATGTGACATGTCCAAGATCACAAAGCAAGCTATTAGTGGCAAAACTGGGATTTTAACATGGAGGTAACAATGGCTCATTTCACAATGTCTTCAGAAAAAACGCAGTTGATGTAAGAGCTGAGTAATGAGCTCTTTCCCCCATGCTGCTGTTTCTACCACAGCCTCACTGAGAACATCAAAAAGCTACATCAAAAAGCCCTCATCTGGCCAGGCCCTGTGGCTCATGCCTGTAATCCTAGCATTCTGGGAGGCCAGGCCAAGGCAGGAGGATTGCTTGAGGTCAGGAGTGGCCCCAGGGTGACATAGCAAGACCCTATCTAAAGAAAAAAACAAAAAACAAAGCCCTTATCTAATGAAATCCCAGAGTAAACATCTGTGAATGCATATTAGAAAACAGCCTAGATCCCAATTTTGCTTTTTAAAGTATAAACATATCTATACATATCTATATTCAAGAGAGGCTGGACGGATATATATTAAAATGTTAATAGTGGCTATTTGTGGGTGGGGCTTATGACTGACCTGTTTCTTTTCAGTTTTTTGCTAATTTTCCATGAAGGACAAATGTTATCTTTGCAATCAGAAGAAAGGGCAACTCTTAAGATGTTTCAAAAAGCAAAAATGATTTTTAAAATGCTTAAATATTTATTATGGCCAAGAGGTCAGTGCAACCAGAATTCTCCACAATTCTTTTTTTTTTTTTCTCCAGAATATTATGGGGGTACAAACATTTGGGTTACATATATTGCCTTTGCACCATTTGATCCAGCAATCCCACTAACTGGGCATCTACCCAAAGGAAAAAAAGACATTCTGTAATAAAGCCATCTGCACTCGAATATTTACAGCAGCAGAATTCACAATTCTTATGTTTTATGTGAAACAGCCTATATACCACCAAGCCCTGAAGGCCGGGCTACTTTAATTGCACAGAAATGTCAGTCAGTTGCAAAACAGACAGGAACAGAATGGATTCCTCTCTGCAGCCTAATCAGTTATGCCTTCTCTTCCTTAACACAACACTCCTGATAAAGACATGCTGCTTGGGATGATTCCAAAAGTACTCAGGACACAGCTCTCAAGTGTTCTCTTGGCTTGTAGATATTTTGAGTAAATGCTTCAAAACCCACAGACTAATTCTTCACTATAATTCTATAACCAACAATGTAAAGATAGCCAAACTTCATTAAAATCAATCCTATCAAAACCTATTTTTCCGTCAGTTCTCAGCTGTCAAAATAAAAATATTAAATGATACAGAAATTAGCAATGATCCTCACTTATTTCTAGACATAAACTTTCCTCACTCTCTAAAAAAATATTTACACCACCAGGGAGATGATACACATTTTTACAGAATACTTTGCAACTTGGTTTCTGTAGGTTGTTAATTAATGTTCAACATTTTTGGTGTAAAGCTGGGAATATTCCTGAAAATATGGGGTGAGAGTTTAATATACATAAGCACTTCACTAATCCTTACTTTATGTTCTATTCCTGCATAATTTCACATCAACCAACCCAATCTCACATTATTTTAAGGATGGGAAACACCAATGTTAGTCTAATCTGGTATCTTTGTCATTTATATAAGATGGGGCTCAATAGTTCTCTCTTGTCTCCTTTTGAGATCTAGAGTTTTTACCACAATTACTGACTTTAAAAAAGAAGTCTAATCTTTCATTACTCTCTAAACTTCTCACACCAAAAACCAAAATCAAACCACCACAATAAAAAAAAAACAAAAGTGAAACACATACACTGCTCACATAGCATAGGAAAAGCTGCAACAGCTCCCAACAACTAGACAGGTCTTGAGGTTTTAGCCCTAAAGAAGTGACTGCAGCTCTTGCTGCTATGATAGAGAGAATATCTGCAATACAAAAAACTGCTTTCCAAAGAACTGAGACAGAACAAAATGGAGACATCCAGGGCAGCCTTTCTCAACAGGGTTCCAGGAAAGAATTAAGCCCTATAGATCTTGCAGTCCCTAAACCCCCAGACTGCGACCTGGTGCCAGTCCATGGCCTGTTAGGAACCTGGCCAGCCGACTGGCTGTGCATCACCGCCTGAGGCCTGAGCTCTGCACACTGCACCGCACCCCCTCCAAAAAAAATCGTCTTCCACGAAACTTAGGAACCAGGCCACACAGCAGGAGGTGAGTGGTAGGGGTGGGGAGGAGTGAGCAAAGCTTCATTTGTATTTACAGCTGCTACAGTGGCTCCTTACAGTGGCTAGGCTCCCCATTGCTAGCATCACAGCCTGAGCTCTGCCTCAGGGCCCCCCCAATTCCTCCCCCAGCCCCGTGGAAAAATTATCTTCCAAGAATCTTCCATGAAACCTGTTCCTGGTGCCAAAAAGGTTGGGGACCACTGCTATAGATGATGAATGACAATTTTCTCAATTTCCCAAAGATAGTACAAAGCTAGTACATGGATGATATGGTAATCCATCATACCATAGATGTCTTAGGGCGTATGGCTTAATTTTCTGGTGGAACTGGTTGAGAAGGCTGAACTAGGAGAATTATAAATCTGCTAACTTCTATGACCTGGCTTACAGTTAATGCATCCTGAACATTATCAGGCATATTTCCTTTCCGGCTCGTATAGGTTAATGGTTTCTGAGGGCAGTGCTTGAGGAAAAGTATATCTACCAATTAGAAGTAATAATATCTACAACTCTATTTCTCTGCAAAATTTTACACCCCCCTAATTAATTCTCCAATTAATGTCACCGTAAAACCATTTAGCTTTGGTTGACAATGCTTTATATTATCAGTTGTTCTTAAATGAAAGAGCATCCGTATCACCAGGAGGACTTGATAAAACACAGACAGCTGTATCTCACCCCAGGCTTTCTGAATCTGCAGGTGGGATGGGGGCTCAAGAATCATTTCTAACAACTTCCCAAATGATGTAGACACTGGGGTCCATATTTGGAGAACCACTGCCTTAAATAAAATTTAATCATTTCCCCCTTTTTTTTCTTATGCCTTAAGAAGTGATATAAGTGATCCTTTATTCCTAAATAAAATCCCCTGAAAGGCAGATCAGGTTTCTATTTTTAGCCTTTAAATGAATAAAAGGCACTGTCTGTAACGTATATTCCGATTGATTCCGCGGCTCCCCCTGCCACTCACTCTGCGGCTCAGTCTTAATCAAATTAGGACAACCCTAGAATGACCTATTCTGCATGTAAAACATTCTTTGAGCATTTTAAACTTTGTGTATGTATGGCACGGGCTGGGATGAAATTATTTTTTGGGCCCATTCATTGCTCTCAAAGTGTCTAATTTTCAAAGTAAACAATCTCTTTCTGGTTTGGGTGACTTCAGAGAACTTTCCCCACCAAGTTCTTGTGAGAGGCTCACAACCCCACATGCTGCCCATGGTTCCTACAAGTCACAGCAGTTTCAATTTCTTTGTGTTGTGTAAGAGAGAAAGTGCCCCTGACTGCACCACCTCTCTTTACTAGTTGTTAAAATTCATTTTAATGAGCACAAGTATCCACTGGCACCGGAGAGAGGGATAAGAAGGGCTGAAGTAATATTAGGGAGCTGAACCTAGGATGGCCTGCCAGGATGCATAATAATTATTCTAAACCAGAAATCCTGAAGTCTCAAGGGGATAGAAAACTGTGGGAAAGGGAGAGAATGTTTTGTATCTTGTTTTTGAAACCATGGGCAATTTGCTAAATAAAATAAACCACTTATCTTTTACATTCATAAGATGCAAATTCATAATGAAATGTACTTACATTTGATTGAACTATTAACTATTGAACTATTAACCCAGACAATTGATACCTTTAAAATAATAGTGAAATTAAAGTACAGTGCAGAAATAAAGTATTAGTGGATCAAATTTAACTCTAGCTTATTTGCTTCATGATCTTAGGTATATCATATATAGTTCAATTATCTTGAAAATAGTACTATTAAGACTAAAGAAACAGAATAGTTTTCCAGAACTGTGAAGTATAAATCTGTATCATCCTACCAATCTCAAGTTTTAAATTGCTCCCTTGAACATTACGGTTTGTTTGGCATAAAGTCATAATTTTAGAATTTGTTTACTTTTTTTCTTTTTTAAGAGACAGAGTCTTGCTTGGTCACCCAGGCTGGAGTGCCATGGCACTATCATAGCTCATTGCAACCTCGAACTCCTGGGCTCAAGCAATCCTCCAGCTTCAGCCTCTCAAGTAGCTGGGACTAGAGGCACACACCACCATGTCTGGTTATGTTTACCTTTTATTTTCTAGTATTTTTATTTAAAATTCATCCTAAAAGTAACTCCCTTAAATCACGATCTAAGACATCTTTCTAGCTACAGTTTCACCCCTCAGTGGCCTATAGGACAAAGAACAAATAAACTAAGAAGCTCTTTCTGTGACACTTTATCAAAACAATGACAAACTATTATAAATTTATCCCGATGAAATTTCAGTTTGAAAGTTCTTTTCACAAAGTTAAAAACTCAAGGAACGAAGGGAAATGAAAATAAAAAATACTGTTCCTTCTAAAAATCATTTTCTAGAAAATCTCAAGCAAGTAATTTCTAAAACTAAAACACAGTTTTATTTGGGCTTCTTGATATTTCAATTCAAGTTTAAACAATATTTATAATTTTTTTCCTGAGCAGTTAAGTTCTAGGAAACTACTGCTAAAAGCAAGTTAATGATTACTATGAAAATGAATATATCGCAACAATAATTCTCCAGTGACAATCTGACATTAAAAACATTGAAGTACTCACTGGGAAAATGTCTAGGACCTGATGCAATATCATATCTCATTCTAATTAAAAGCATTTCACAAACATATTAATGTTGAACTTATAGACTTTTATTATATATTTTAACAGCTATGCACACAACATTTTTATACCAAATGAATTTTTTTTTAAAAGTAAGCTCAGCCTTTTGGCAGATTTTTGGAGTGAGGTCAAATGCAAAAAAAGGTGTCCATACTACAAAGTTTAAAAATTCCTCTATTTAATGTTGTCATTTCTAACAGCTTGGTGTGAAACAGACCTATTTTCAGGACAAATCTGGCTCAGCCTCTCACTGAAATATTCTCCAGGAATCCTTAAGTAAATAACGAAGATTACTACACAGTGCATATTTATTCCTCCTTGGCATCAGTAGAACTACTTATGCATTTAAGAACTATGCTTCTTAATGACTGACACAATTCCTGTAACTGTGTTTAATAAGGAAGACAAAAGTCAAGAAGCTGATGGCTCAGGATATCAAACTCTTAGGATATAAAATTTCAAATAATTTCACTACTTTTAAAAAAGTTCCCTTTTCTACTTAGTCTGAGGAAAATATCAAAAAGACGAAATAAATAGAAACATCTAGAATGCTTGCAACACTGGCCACTCAGAGTCACAAGGATGACAAACTTCCCACATTCAGACCTAACAAGGTTAGAACTATCTCTTCCTGTTAAATCAGTTCAAGTTAAAGTAGGCCTATACTGAACAATGGCTACTATTAATAAATGTCAAATGTTTTAAAAGTCAATACCAAGATATCCATGATCTTTATTTCAATGCACAAACTCTAAAAGGGTAAAGAATACTCACTCATATAATGGAAAGTCTCTTCAGCGAGGACTGGAGAGAGGGCATCAGATGCATGTTGCTGCTGGTGTGGGGACTGAGTCCAGTCTTGATTTTCATACAGAAAGAGAGAGTCTACTTTTAGCCTATACTGTGGTAGCTGTTCTTCTAGCAGATTCACCAGCTCAACTTCAGGGAGATCCTCACTGGAGCAGACATCTAAAGAGGAGAGTCCATGTAAATGAATCCAATATATTTCAATTTACTAGGCTACAGAAAAAAATCAGTGAAATTAGTTTGGCAAAAGTAGGACAACCAAAAAACATTAAACAAGATTATTTCTCCACTGAGTTTTATTAATATATCATGGTACTATAATTGGTCTTTCTTTGGGTTTCTTCAATAAGAACCTCTAAAGTAAAAATGATAACATGAATTTTTTTGGTAGTAATTTTTAAAAGTTATTTTTAATTAATTGGACATATTTATGGGGTAGAGTGATATTGATACATGCATACAATATGTAATGATAAAATCAGGATAATTAGCACATCTATCACATTTATGGTTTCTTTGCATTGGGAACATTCAAAACCCTCTTATAGCTATTTGAAAATATATTATAAATTATTAACTATAGTCACCCTACAGTGCTATAGAACACTAGAACTTATTCCACCTACCTAGCTGTAATTTTGTATCCATTAAACCAACCTCTCCCTATCTCCCTTTCCCTCCTCTTTCCAGCCTCTAGTAACCATTATTTATTTTGTACTTTTATGAGATCCACTTTTCTAGCTTTCACATGAGAACATGCAGATACCATAAATTTTAATTACATAGTATCTAAAAATAGATTGGTTAGTGAATATAACTATGTTTTTAAAATTTAATGTGAATTCAGACAAATTTCTTATTTTCTCACTATCAATCTATTTAGTACTGTTTAAAAGTGGTCCAATCTCCACTTACATGCTTGGGAGAAAAAAATTGATGCAAAACAAACTGCAAAAAATAGCCAGTTTAACAGAGATAAAATTAAATGTTCTTTAATAACAAAATTTGAATTCTTCAAACTCTGGAAAAATTACATTTTAGTATATTCTCACATTAGCTAAAATTTTTTTTAAAAAATAACATTAAACGTTATTCAGCACTGGCACTGGAATACGTACTTTACCATTTTTATTTTAAAGATATGGTACACTTAAAGCCCTAAATACGTGAGGAGAAGAAAATCTGAAAGGGGAGGGGGAGAAAAAAGTTTCTTCCTAAAAATCTTCCCCAGCCTTTACATAATATAAATTTAGTATGATAGGGTGATAAAGAACATTGCCTTGTAAGTCAGAAAGTCCTGGGTTTGAGTCTTGGCTCTGCACACACCACAATGTGACAATGGGTAAGTTACTGAACCTCTAACCCTCAGCTTCCTCATCTGTAGAATGGAGAAGGTGACAGTATCTGGTACCTCCCTCCATGGTCGATGCATAAATTAAGTGAGATAAACATATGAAAAAATACTTGTATTTAGTGCAATGCCTGGCACACCATGAAGGAACTCTCTAAATGTTAGCCATTTTTATTATTATTTTACTATTGAGTTTTTAGACCTAGAGATGAAATCAAGTCTAAGGGTGCTATAGCATCTAAATAATTACAGAGTATCAAGAGTAGAAGACACTTTGAGAAATCATCTAATCCTGCCTCTCAGATAAGGAATCTGAGACTTAAAGATGAGCGACTTGCTGAGGACCACTGGACTTTTGTCTCAATTTCCTATCCAGCACTGTGCCCACCTGACCTCAGGGCCATCTCTTATTGCTATATGCTCATTTATTAATATTTATAGGACAAAGGCTGACCATTCATTCTAGAAGGCAAGTTCATATATATCACGTCTCTCTTTAACATAGCATATTAGTCTTACATATCTCCTAATACCTCCAGGTGCTTAGTCTACCTACTGTCCCATTTTTCATTCTTAATATTAGAAAGAACAGGATTTGCCATCAGATCTAGCTTTTTTTCCTTTATATTTTGATTCTTTTTTAAAAAAATATTTCAATCAGACCTAGCTTCTAACTTTGACTCCTCTACTCATGAGCTTTGGGATGTTAGACACAGGATTTATCCTTCCTGAGCCTTAATTTCCCTCATTTGTAAAATAAAGACAATCATTTACTACCCTAACCCATCTATCTCTGAACACAGCTGGGCTTTTCTGTCTTTATGTGCCTGCTACTGGCTTCCTGTTCCCAATACTGCCCATCATTTAACACCTCCCACATTTAGCAGTTTACAAAAAAAGAAAAAGTTATCCCTTTTAATATGCTTAAAACACGAGGGCTTAAAATAGTAGAGAAAATACAGGATGTCATATCAACCCTCTCATGAGAACTGGTATTTCCTTTGTGGGCTATATAAAGAATCTGGAAAAGAACAACAAAGTACAGTTTAAGAAAACAAACCTACAAAGGGTAAATTTCTACTATTTGACCTTGACTTAATGACATTTTAATAAGTCAAATATAAGGTGGCTGGCAATATCAGACATCCCTATTCACTCAGAAGGACAAGCAGATGCTTCATAATCACAAAGAGATAGAGATGAGGTACATTTAAAATCTTAAATATGGTTCTAAAGAAGATCTCAATCCTTGGCAAATCTCTTAAATAAGAGCCCTGAAAATACATTCAAAATCTATTACTACAAATTCCTTGTGATTATCCAAAGTTTTTCCGCCACACATATACTACACACAGACTGTCATTACAATACATGCAGGAAGAGAAGTTGACTATAAATACATGCAGAGCTGAAAGCAGACTGTTAGGCATTCAAGGGCATAATGGAAATGAAAAACAAAAGTGACCTTCATTAAAAGAGCTACTAGTCCCTAGAAGTTTTCTTTTAATAAGTATTAATGAAGTCCTATGAAGTTCAAGATCAATTCCCTACTTCCAAAAAGTAATTTTAAAAATGAGTGTATAATAGAGGTTTAGTATTAATAAGTTGAGCTAAATATTCTTCAGACTAGTTCCTCCTACCTGCTCCCACATTTCTGATAATGTACTATTTATTACTCTCCTGATTGCTTAGGCTTGACAGCCCCTTCTCTACCATTTCATCTTCCAAATGTCTCTTCCATATGCCTGTTTCTTTCTAGTCACATTCCCTTCTCTTACTTCTCTTGAATGTGGCCTCAAAATTGGTCTGTCCTTATGACACTCAAATCATTCTCCACATCTTCATCACATCACATCACTTATATAAAGCTAAGAGAGAGGTCTGAATTTCATCTAGCCAGAGAAGAAAAACATCATTCAACACTTGGGACAATTAGTAAAGATCCCAGAAGGGTCAAGGCCTATGGTTAAACAGAATTAAATTAACACTAGAATAAAGTATACTAGCATATGGTCTAGAATATGATCTGTAGACCCACATAACAAAGATTAAAAACAAGTCTCAAAAAGATCAACCTTAATCAGCAAATAACTTAAAGACCTGCCAACACAAATTTTAACACTCTTCCAAGGAAAACAACAAAATCCAAACACCTAACAATGTAACATTCATAATGTTCTTCATTCTGTAAAAATTACTAGATAAATAATAAGAAATTATAATCCAAAACCAGGAGGAAAATGAGTCAACAGAAACAGACTCAGTAATGACAGAGATAAGAGAATTAGTAGGCAACAATTTAAAAACAGCTATTATTATTAATAATATGCTCAAAGATTTAAAAGGAAAACATAAACTTAAAAAGGAAACAGAAGATATAGCTGTATTTATAAAACTCAAATAAAACTAGAGTACAATATCTAAAATGAGAAATTCACTGGATAAGATTAGCAGATTACACATTCTCCAGAAGAAAAGGACAGTAAACTTGAAGGCATAGCAATGGAAAATATCGAAAATGAATCACAGAGAAAAAAAGGCCAGAGGAAAAAAAGTGAAAGATCATTAGTCACTGTGTCACAATATGAAGCCGTCTAACATACATGCAACTGGCATCCCAGAAGAAGAGAACAAAGGCAGGAGGAGAAAATATATTTGAAAAAATAATGGCCCAAATTCTTCAAATTTAATTAAAATGATAAATTCGTAGTTCAAAGAAGCTCAACAATTCCAGGCAGGATAAACAGAAAGAAAAATACACCAAAGCAAAATTGCTAAAAAGCAGTGATAAAAAGAAAATCTTAAAAGCAGAGAGAAAAAGATATACTACATTTAAGGGAATAAAAAATGAACTCAAAATACTCATTGAAAGCAATGCAAGGTAGATTACAATCACAGCATCATTAAAACGCATGAAAAAAAAAGTCAACCGAGGATTCCGTACCAGTGAAAATGTCTTTCAAAAAAGATGAAATAGAGATTTTTTTTTTTTCAGATAAGCAGAAAACTCTGTGACTGCTAATCTGTATTACAGAAAATGTTAAAGTTATTCAGGCAAAAAGGATACCAGACAAAAACTTCAATCTATGAAAAGAAACAAAAAGTAACAGAAATGGTAAATCTGTGCGTAATATATAAGCCTTTTATTTTCATAATTTATTTAATTTATAATTGTTTAAAGCAAAAATAATAACAATGTGTTATGTATATAACATGTAGATGTAAAAGGCATGGCAATAGTATATAGGATGGTAGGGGGAAATGAAAGAATGCTGTTTTAAGAGTCTCACTTTATGAAACAGTATAATGTTATTTGAAGATAGGCTGTCATAAGTTAAAGGTATGTATTGCAACCTACAGCAACCACTGAGAGAATTAAGAGGTATAACTAATAAGCCAACAGTGGAATTAAAATGAAATCCTAAAAAAAATTTAAAAAAGAAAGAAAATGGGGAAAAAAGGAAGAAAGAATAAAAAGAACACACAAAAAACACACAGGAGCATAGTAGACTCAACTAAAGTCGTAATTACTTTAAAAGTAAATGGTCTAAATGCTCCAATTAGAAAATATATATCATCAGACTGGATTTTAAAAAACAGACCTAACTATAAGTTATCTGTAGATGTCCTTTAAATGTAAAGATTCAGATAAGTTAAAAGTAAAAGGATAGAAAATGCTATGGTATCAATTCTATGCAAAGTTTTCCAAAACACAGAGGGAACACGCCACATCTCATTTTGAGGCCAGCATTACTTCAATATCAAACTCAAGCAAAGACACTGCAAAAAAAGTACAAACCAATAGTGCTCCAAAATGGGGCTGGGACACACACACACTCCCTAACAAAACACTTGTAAATCAAACCTGTAATATATAAAAAAGATAATACATCATGCCCAAGTGGAATTTTCTCAGGGGATACAAGTTTGGTTTAAAATTCAAAACTATTAATAAGCCAACAGAATTCACCATACTAACAGACTAAGAAAGAAAAATCATATGAACATTTCAACAGTTGCAGCATACGCATCTGACAAAACTCAATACACATTCATGACTAAAAATCTCTCATACAACGTGGAAGAGGACGCGTTCTCAATTTGATAAAGTGCATTCTCAAGAGACTTAATGGTGAAAGACTGTAACTTTTCTCCTAAGATTAGAAATATGGCAAGGATGTTTACTCTTACTACTTTTATTCAACACTATACTGAGATCCTGTCCCATTCAATAAGGCAAGAAAAAGAAATAGAAGGCACTCAGATTGAAAAGGAATATGTAAAACTGTCTCTATTTACAGACTTTACAGTATATGTAGAAAATTCTAAGAAATCTACCAGAAAGTTAATAAACTACTAAGAAAAGTTGTAGAATATAAGGTTTATATTAAAAAATCAATTTCATTTCTATATAGTAGTAACAGTTGGAGAATGAAATTAAATAATGCCATTTAAAAACAAAAATGCTTAAGATTAAATTTAACGAAATATATTTAAGACCTGCACAATAAAAATTATAAAATACTGGTAAGAGAAATTACAGAAGACCTAAAAAATGGAGAGATATATCAAGTTCATGGATTTCTTCAGATGTAAATTCTCTATAGAGTCTATGTAATTCCATTGAAAATTCCAGCATTCTTTTTTCATAGAAATTGACAAGCTGAGTCTAAAATTTATACAGAAATATAAAAAATCTGGAATGGCCAAAATAATTTTTAAAGAACAAGAACAAAACTGGAGAATTTATATTACCTGATTTCAAGATTTACAAGAGTTACAGTAATCAAGACAATGCGGTATTTCTGTAAAGACAGATTTAAGGATTAAAGGAACAGGATAGAGTCCAGAAATAGACCCACACGCATATGAGTAAGTCATTTTCAATGAAATTATCAAGGTAATTCAATAGCGGTAAAGATAGTATTTTCAACAAACAATATAGGATAAACTAAATATTCAGTTGGAGAGCAAAAACAAAAAACCTGGGCCCTAACCTCATTCCATACTCAAAATTAACTATAAAATAAAGCACTGACTTAAATATAGAAGCAAATTCTAAAACTTTTACAGAAAACAGTGAAGAAAATCTTTGTGATCTTGAGGTATGCAACTATTTCTTAGAAATGACATAAAAAGTGAATCGTATGAGCAAAAATTGATAAACTAGACTCCATCAAAATTTAAAACTTCTTGCTCTTCAAAAAGACACCATTAAGAAGATGAAAAGGCAAGCCACAGTCTGGGAGAAAATACTCACAATCCATTTACCTAACAAAGGATTTACATCTAGAATATATATGAAGAACACTTACGATTCAATGATTACTATTTGATAGTAAGACAAATTAAAAAATGGGCAAATGATTTGAATAACTCAAAATAAGATTTATATATGGCTAATAAGCACAGGAAAAGATGCTCAACATCATGAGCCATCACGAAAATATAAATTAACACTACAAAGAGATAAAAAGTTCTATAACTTGATTGTACTGGTGGTTATGTGAATGTATATATTTGTCAAAATTCAAACTATATACTTTAAATAAGAGTATTTTATTGTATCTTAATAAAGCTGAATTAAAAAAAACTTTGAGTTTAGATGGGTTTCAGAATTTTTCAGGTTTTTAGAAAAGTGGTACTATGCATTAACTGTATGTTATATAACATCCCCAACTGGTTTTGTAGCAGTACTCCATTAGTTAAATACATTAATATATCTTTAGCAAATGAGTTAAGTCTAGAAATAGCCACACAAGTCAGGTTTTGTGGACAAATGAGTTTTAGAACCAAAGTTTAGAAAAACTTTGAGTGTTCACAGTTTTTAAATTTTAGCCTTGCAGATATGGTGTCATGGGCCTGTACCTGTGTTTATATACCCCGTAATCCCCAAGAGCCTCTTGTGTTGTCAGCTGCTTGCAGGGTATAGGAACACAAACAACTCTGCCCTTTCCTTGTGAAGATAAGATGATGAGTATGACAGTTCCTACTCACTAGGGGCTTACAGAGTACAGGGGAGTGAGACACAGACAAGGAACAGGATACAAGGCAGATTGCGATAATGCAATAGCAGACCAGGGGATGGAGAGATTAATTTAGTCTGTCTCTGAGGAGACCAGGCTGGAAAGGGAAGCTGGAGTTTCATCATGGCAGTTTGTATATGCCTGACTGAGGCATTTGTGTTTCATCCTATAAGCAACAGCACTTCAACATTTATCAAACTGGACTCACCAGTGATGCTTTCCGAGTCTCTGTGATTGCTATTCATGAGGCTTTCTTCACCTGTTGGTGATATAAAAATGGCATTCTGGGACTGATTCATGCAGGATCCTTTCTTGCTTTGGTTGAGGAGGACGGCTTTGGTATGAATCAGAGTAAAGGAAATCCATCAAGCCATTCAATAAAGAAATGGATTTGGTCATATGGATATTTTCTTTTAAATAGATTTTCTCTGATGAGTCAAATGACATCTGTAGCAATGGGTGCTCTCATGTGATTATCATACCTTGGACAGTCATGACCTAAAATAAAAAACACATCAAGTGACTAGAATTCAGTATGCTCTTTAATAACTATAATCTAATTACTCAGAATGTCATTAAAAATATTTCTCTAATGATGCACACAACAACATGAATAAATCTAAAAATAATTATGCTGGAAGAAGTCAGACCAAAAAAAAAAGAGTATATAACTTATGATTCCATTTATATAAAATTCTAGAAAATGCCAGTTTATCTACAATGGTGGAAAGGAGATCAGTGGCTACCTGGGATTGAGGGAGGAATTACTAAGGGGCAGGAGAAAAGTTTTGGGGAGGATGAATATGTGCCTCATTTTGATTGTGGAGATGGTTTTACAAGTATATATGTCAAAAGTGACTAAATTGTACCCTTGAAATATGCAATTTGCTACATGTTAATTATATTTCAATATAGCTGTTTTTAAAAAAATTTTAAGATAATTAACTGTTTAAAGTAATGTAATAACAAATTGTAGGGTCTATAACATATGTGAGAGTAAAATGTATTACAATAGCACAAAGGCCAGGAGAGGAAAAAATGGAAGTATACTGTTATTATACTATGCATGATATAGTAAAATATTGCTTGAGGGTAGACTGTGATAGGTTAAAGAGGTATAGCATTAACCCAAAAGCAACTACAAGAATTACAGATAATAAACCAACAAAGGAGATGAAATGGAACAATACAAAACAGGGTTTCTTAACCCAGACACAACTGACATTTGGACCAGATAATACTCTGTCATGTACCTTGTAGGATGTTTAGCAGCATCTCTGTCCTTTACCCACTAGATGCTAGTAGAATTCCTTCCCCAGACTCTGTCCAGTTGTAACAACCAAAAATGTTTCCAGACATTGCCAATGTCCCCTGGAGGGCAAAATTTCCCTCAGGTAAGAACCACTGATATAACAGATGCTCAACTTCATTTGTAATTAAAATAAATAAAAATATAAACAAAAATTATTTTCACTCACCAGATTACCAAACATTAAGTATTATATTCATTGTTGGAGAGGATGTGGAGAAAGGGACACTTTTATACCTTGTAGATAAAAGTACAAATTGGTACAAGCTTTCAGAAAGCCTATTTGGCAATGTCTACCAAACTTTTAAATGTGCAGATACCGTAACTCAACAATTCTACCACTAGGAATTTATACTATGAATATACTCACAAAATATGTCAAGATACTGGGATAAGGATGCCCATACAGTATTGGTTTGAAAAATTAAAGAAAAAGGCATACACACACAACTGGAACAAAAATAAATGGTTTAATAATGGTATATACAAAGGAACACAATGTACTAAATATATGTGCATACTTTCAAAAATTATCAGTTAGGAAAATTATTCAATTCTA
>RJWJ010030775.1:0-19664 GCA_004363605.1 Indri indri | reverse complement strand
TTTTTTACAGTTGTTTCCTTAAAGTCCATTTTCCCTAATGTAGGTATAGCTACTACTTCTTGCTTTTGATTTCCATTTGTGTGAATTTTTTTTCCATCCCTTGACTTTCAGTTTATGTGTGTCTTTACAGGAAACATACTGTTGGATCTTGTTTTTTGTTTTTATCCATTCAGCCAGTCTATATCTCTTAATTAATAAATTTAATCTATTTACACTTAAGGTTATTATGTACAGGTGAGAACTGTCATTTTGTTAATTGCTTCTGATTGTTTTATATATTCTTTGTTCCTTTGTTCCTCTCTTACCTTTGTTCCTTTCTTCCTCTGCTTATCATTTCAGGTTGTCCATTTTCTGTAGTGTTAAGGTTTGATTCTTTTCTCCTTATCCTTTGTGTATGGTCTCTGTCCTTTTGTGTGCTTTAATGATGTTGATCATTGTCCTTTGGCTTCCAGATGTAGAACTCTCTGTGTGGTTTGGAGTAAGTTACTCAACCATACTGATCTTCAGTTTGTTCATCTACAGAGGATTGTTAATACTATATTCCATTGAATCTAAGACTCCGTTAATTATAATTAGATGTAATTTGCTATGAATAGCTTAAACACTATCTATAAATGAAAAAAATATACTATCAATTTAACCTTGGTACAAAGCTCTCATCGCACTACTTTTTACACATTTCAAGAGTTCTTTTAGAATTATTTATACTTAGATTTTTATCATATGGTTCATTTACGTACATAAAAGGAAATTTAAAGACATTACTAAAATATCTTTACTTTCAATGTCCATTTTTTCTGAACCACATTACAACTCAGGTCATAGATGTCATGTTTTATCAAAAATATTCTTTCTACCATCAAGAATATTTATAATGCAGTTTTTCTTCAGTTGCTTCAAGGTTTCCTTTCAATCCGCTGGAACCCACCTACAAGTTTTAATGTGCATTCACACAGCTAATGCCACAATATCAAGACTGTCACTTGAACAAAGGGGATTGAAAAATGCAAACTGATTCAGAAATTTTTTAAAAAATGTTCCTTACAATGAATAAAACATAGTATAATATAGATGGCCTAAACACAAAAGTATGAAGACTTTAGAGTTTTCAATATATTTCTTTTTATGAATAGTTGTACAGTGTATTTTCCTTCCCAATGATGTTTTTCATAGGCTCATAAAGTCTCATGCACTCAGCAGTTAAATAGTTAATGAAAGAAGTCTCAGGAGAAACATAAATAATTTTTGAAAGTGGCCAAAGATGATTAATAAACAGGTAAAGCACCAAAAAATATAATTATTTCTATATCAATATCTACCTGTATACATATATCTATGTATATACATACATAAATACATATAGATACAGATATAGATACAGATGATATAGATACAGATATTGGGGTTTCTTTGTTCTCTTTCCATGCAAAAGCAATGTTAAAATTTAACAATGAAAAATGAAGAGACCTACACTTTGAAGATAGGCAATCATTTACAGTTGAATTAAATATTTTATTCACTTTGATGATTATGTAGTTTAGCCATATTGAAGTGTTCTTATGAAAGTTTTCAAGATCAGTATTGAATCAGATGGGAAGAGACAGTAAAAACATTATGAATTCACAGACGAAATATTTTGATCGAAGTTGGCAAGTATATATGAACAGAGAGAAACACTTTTTGAAAATGGTTAACTAGAAGAAGAAACTCAGTCAAAAAGTTTGTATGTTTATGTGTGTGTGTGTTTTCTTTATTCTTTCTTTTTTTGTCACATCTAGATCTTGTGGACGTATATAAAATGGTTGTTATATAATGGACACACTTTTCTTTTTTTTACTGGAAATCATAGTTACAACTAAAGAGGAGTTGAAAATCAGTTTATATAAACATTTGTGATAGTAAGAGAGCTCCAAACAGATTTTTCTTCTCATATAAACAAAAATTGAGATTGGTAACTTGTGAAGTATAAGAATAGCAGAAAGATAATCTAGGTATTGATTAAAATTAGTTTAAGTTAAAATCATGAAAACTATCTTTTTTACCCTCATTTCTCTAAGCCTTCAGGCAGCCAACTACAGTGGTTGTTAACCCATCTAAGCAGGCAAAATACACTTTAGAGACTATCACATTGCAAAATATTTAAAACATTCAATAGCCATTTAAATAGCAAATCTATGCTTATTAGAGGGTATATTTGCAAGTTCTTTAAAAAAATGAATTTTAATTCAACAAAAGTAACTTTATATAACAAGTATATGCATAAATCTTGCTGCTTGTATCCTAAGTAATCAGCTAAAAGATTAAAATATTTTCCATAGTAGATGTAACTTTTCCATGATAGTTATATCTGTCATTTAAAATTAAACAATATTAAGGGGGACAGGGAGAGAGAGAGAAGGAATGAATAAGCAATGCATAAAATACAAAATGTAAATGACAAATATAGGTAAAAACTATGATTAATTTTGACTTAGGCATTTATTGAAATTCGACTGCAGCTATATATCTACCATTTGGCTTTGACTTTATCATTTAATGCTCAATCACTAAATGCCTTCTTCAACATTGCTATTGGCATGCCTGGGCTTGTGCATAATAAATGCATAATCTTATATGTTAACATTACATCTAGTCACTGTAAGAATATTAGTGATGTAATCAAGAGATGACATTCAGAATTATTTACTTCCAAATATAGGTAAGCTTCTGGATATCACTTACAGTGAAGTTCTTATATTTCCATTGCTGAAATTTTATATGTAATTTGAAATGTAAGCTTATATTAATTGCTGCTTGGGTAAAGTTCTGTACTAATTATGATTTTGAAAGCTGCTAATTTTATATGTTAATACCAAAACATGTATTAATTATTAAACAATTACAGAGAAATGAATTAACAGACTATTTAAATGTTGAGAAAATGTGTTAATTAAATAGCATTTGAAAGAGTATTTTTGAACCAGTAAATGTAAAAAATATGTAGAAAAAAGTTTAAGTGTAAAAATACAATGCAAAATAATAGAGATTATATTGTATCACAATTTTTATTGAACATCTGGTATACCAGCATTTATTTAATATAATACTAAACCAATAAGTTTTAGAATTTCATTTTTATTAAAATATTGAATTTCATTTAGGTTGTCAGCCTTTCAGAATAAAGTCTATATGTATCATGAAAAGAATCCTAAATTATATATTTTATAACTAATATGTAATGAAGACAAAATAAATAATATAATTAATATGAGAAAACATAAGTAATTTATGGAGAAAATGAGACACCAACAGAAACATCCTGCCCTCCACTGATTTGTAGTGAAATGGAGCCATCATTGTCTTATGGAAGATGTGCAGTATATTCAATTTAGCAGCACAAGATGCTGAGATATAATTGTTCTTGAATAGCAATGTAACATTTTAAAAAATTGAGTACCAAAGTTTTAGTACTGCAGTTGTAAAATCTATAATTATTTTTGATACAAATGTTGATAAAATTTTCTTCTTTTATGTCAAAGTTTATTCTGTGGATTATATTTGGTTTCAGACTAAACTTCAGCCAAATATTTCTACCTATGAGTTCTTGATGTTTGACTAATACATACATTTGGTGAATCTCCAAAAATAAAATAATTTTTTGGGGAAATGATATTAGTGAGAGAAAGGGGCTCTGATACCTTGAAATAGGGATTTTAAATTTTTTCCACCTTCTCTGGAGAGCAGATTTGTGAAATTGAATGTGAATATGCAAACAAGTCATGCAGACAATTATTCTGCTGGGAATTTGTCAAAGCATAGTATTACCTGACGGAGGTGAACTTTTGACTATAAGAAAGTATAAAAATGTACAGTCCCGGGTCAGTCGTTATAGTCCAAAAAACAAAAGAAACACAAACCAACCCCATTAAATATCCACAAAAGAATAGTATGCAGGCATTAAAAAATGAAAGAGTTTTCTTTGAATTAAATGATGTTTCCAATCATTGATGTGAAAAAACACATTAAAAAATAATGTGCACAGAACAATGACATTTTTATATTTCTATTATACACCTATTATTTTGGCATAACTATTATCACCTCATTTCACTTTCAAAGTGTTTCACATTGGATGAATATTATACAGTCCTTACTTATAATGAAGTTATGGTTCCACTAGCCTCTGAAGAAAAAAATAAACTATTTTCTTAAGTAAATCCAGGCTATAATTTGTACAGTGTCACTAATAATGTTCATTCTGCATTGGAAATTTTGTTAACAGAAAATTTCTCTGTAGGCTTCATTGGTACATCAGTAAGGTTTCCAACACAGCAATTTTCCCATATAAAAATTTCAATCACAGTCTGTGTTCCATTTGGTGACCACATATCTGGGATTGTCAACACTATTGCTAAAAGTATACCATGTTGCATAGCTGAATTACTTTCTAGAACTTTCTATATCTTGGAGAAAATTTTAAAAATTGAGTTGTGTGGTAAGAGGGATTCTCAAAAATAAATAAAAACTACTTAGTAATAATTTTTAAAAAGAAGAAGAAAAAACATTTTACTCCAATTCAACCAATGCTACCGACATATGTGGAATTTTATAAACTTACAGCAATTTCTCAAATGGCATGTTTTTATTTCATGAAACACTAAAGCTCCATGTGAATCAAAGAATCTATCAGAGTGGAATAAAATGACAGATGAAGATATCAAACAAGATTGCATAAATCACTGTTTAACTAAAAACGGCAGCTGAGAAAATTTACCCATATGAATAAAAAGATGATATCCCAAACCCACTGATTACAGGCCAGTAAGGTCTTCTGTCTGTTTGTTGCCCAAAGAACTGAATTTGCTACACGTAGTTTATTTTTTGCAACGTGTGTTAACCTTCAGAGGAGTTCTTTTAGTCTTTGTTAGTTGAATAGAAAAAATACAATAACTTCCAATAATACACGACATACTTTATTTACTTATCAATCAGGTCCATGTCAATATTTTATTAGACTAGAAATGCTCTGTTAAGGTAGTTTCTTATAAAGCATCTGTTCAGGCCCAGAGCATTAATGAAAAACTTTTTGTGAGTGTTCAGTGAAAATAATATCTAATCTGTACTATTAGAAGGTAGAAAAGTGTTTTAAGAGAGTGGAAAAGCTATTACAGATAGCAAACTGTGCCAAATTCTTCATATAACCAGTCACAAAGTTTAACAAAGTTAAACTGAAAAATACCTTTTCTAAGTTTTATAATGCAAAAGAACTGTTTTACCTTTATCCCTCCTCACTGAATAAACTAGCAGATTAATCATCAGGCCTATAATTCAGACCCCAATGAGAACATAAAATAACACTAATTTAGTTCTGTTAAATTATGTTTATATTTTTAGTAATGTATTTATTAATATAATATTATAACAAACGGACATTTAACCTCTGTGCCTAAGCTACATGTGATAAAATATACCCAGAACAATGACTATCAGTATATAATAAAAATTTCAGACTTCCTTAATTATTTATGAAAGGATAGAGAGTTAAAAACAACTAAATTGACATTATACTTATCAAAAAAAATATAAATGTTAAGGATTTGTTTGAATTTTCTAACATTAGTGGCCTCTTAAAAAACTTGAAAGATTGAGGAGGGTGGCAGGAGTAGCATATCACCTTATCACCATGTAGTCTCCTGTTGGCTAGATGTGTCTTGGAAAATGATTGTATAATATTGCAAACTCATATGGCGATGCCAATTACAGCTACTGACCTAGAACAGGAGTTGGCAAACTATAGCCCGTGGACTGTTTTAGCATGGTTCAAGAACTAACCCTGCTTTTTACATTTTTAATGTCCTATTAAGAGCAAACAGAAAGACTATGTAAGAGCAACCATATGTGGCTCAAAAACTGTAAAATATTTATGTCTAGTCCAGAGAAAGCTTGCCGATCTCATCCTTAAAAAATGCTTCTATTTCAATTGTTATCGACAACAACCTTAAATTGTTTTCATGTGGTAGTGACAGCAATGTGCCTTCATTGTTGTACCTCCTGTTCTTTGACATAGCACAGGGACAGGAGATCTCTATTCATCATGATTTACCACAGAACATCACACTAGTTCATCGTATTGATGACATGCTGAGGGAATGCTACCTCAGAGAAGTCTCTAAAAGTTTGGTGGTTTAAGGCATGTTAAGATCACCCCTCCAAACAATAGAAGACTTGTTGTGACTTTTTATGGCAACAAGGGGTTTGTTCATCATCTGTGGCAAATGTATCTTGCTTTTACTCTATAAACCTATATCTTTCTCTTGCTCTATAATCCTATCTTTCTCTCCTCAATAAACCTCATTTTTGTGCTAAAAAAAAAAAAAAAGAGTTGTTTCAACTAAGAAGAGACATGGTACTTGTTGGGCCCCTTTGGATTTTGAAGGCAGCATCTGCCATATCAAGGTATGATGCTCTGGCTCGTTTACCAGGCTGCCCATTTTGAATAACATCTTGAATATAAACTACACTGTAGCAGTTCCCAAGGTCAGATGCAAGATGCTTTACTCTCAGGCCTCATGGCTAAATGACCACATGGTATTCAAAGTGTCTGTGGCAGGTTGAGGTGTTACATAAAGTCTTTGGAAAACCACAATAGGAGAATCACATCACAAGTTTTGGAGTGAGGTCATGCCCTCTTATGCTTTAAAATGTTCTCTACTTGCAAAGCTATTGGGCCCTCTTAAAGACACAATGCTGCCCATGGATATCAAATGACTATGTGTTCCACATTGCCTACCATGATCTGAAAAGTACAAGATCCACCAAATTCTAGAATTACATATGCATGGCAGCATTAAATTATATCTTGGAAAGGTAAACCTAAAATAAAATTGATTTTAAACCAAATAAAGATGACATGCAGGTTCTGAAAAGTTAAAAAAAAAAAGAGAGAGAGAGACAGAACATGAGGAAGTCTGGAAAGCGCTAGGAAGCTGTATGAGAAGGTGTCTCAGACTCCCATGGTACCTATTCCTGCTGCTTTACTCCGTCTTCCTCCACCAAGGTTTATATCCACATAAGGATTCCCCTATGATCAGTTAACAAATAAGGAATAAACATGGGCCTGGTTCCTAAATGGGTCTGTTGGTATGGTGATGCCAGTTAGAAATGGGCTTACATAATTACAGCCACTCCCTGAGGTTACCTTGAATTGAGATCCTCCCAGAGGTCACACTATCCATTGGTATAATACATCTGTTAATCCACGTACATAGAAGGAGAGAAATCCTGAAACACAGATCCACACTGATTTATGGGCTGTGCCTAACAATTGATAGCTCAGAAGAGGAAGAGCATTCGTAGATTTAAAACTAAGAGTTTAAAGGGAGAGCATAATGGATAGACTATCAGAATGAGCAAAGAGGGTGAAGATATCTGTGCTCCAATATACGCCTACTCAGATTATGTGAAAATAAATGTTTGGGTTACCCCATCAGGCAGTGATCCCCACCCACTGTGGAAGAATCCCTCAATAATCAGGTAAAAATAATGAATCATTCTCTGGATTTCAGGCCATCGTTTTTCCCAACCACTCTCTTGTTCTCCCAATGCACACAACAGACTCAATGCCATGAATTTCCTACCTCAAGACTGATCTGCTGCCACCACTGCTGAATGCCCCATCCTTTCAGTAGCAGAGGCCAATGCTGTCTAACAAGCTATACTTCCTTGATGAGAACAGTATGCCACTAAGTGGCAAGTTGATAATTTTTCGCTTTGGAGGAGGCAGCAATTTTCCCTTTAAGGAACGGATGCATATTCCAGATATGGATTTTCCTTCCCAGCCTATCACACTGTGGGCTTTCAGAATGACTTACTCACCGCCATGCTATGACACACGACACTGCTTCCGATCAATGAAACTGACATTGTAATGAAGAAAGTATGGCAATAGACCGTCTCTCACAGAATTCCCAAGTGATAGTGTGTATTCCATTGCCCAGATGCAGACAGCTTGATGGAACAGCAGAATGGCCTGCTGAAGACTCTTATGCTGCCAATGAGGAGGTAACACACTGTGAGACTGGTGTTCTGTCCTTTAAATTTCACCATATGCCTCTAACCAGCAGCCAGTATTTGGTGTGATCTCCCCCAAAATTAGAATGTATATGTTCTGTGAGGTGGGAATGACCCTGTCACTATTTCACTTAATAACCCACTTAAGAAATACCTACTTTATATCCTTGCAACAATTGACTCAGTAGATTTGGGTTCCAACGCCCAAGAAAGAGTGGTTGCACTAGGTAATACAATCAGATTTTAATTAAGTTGAAAGTTGAGTTTCTTTCTCATCCATTATAGCTTCCCAATGTTGCTGAAACAGATGAAAGGTAATTGGTGTCTGTATTGAACAGAGTGTTTAGGTTACTCCAACCCAATTGAAGCAATAAGGAGTATATTTGGAAACAAAGGAATTCACTAGAATAGTTCTTAATAGTCCTTTACCCAAAGGACCACCAAGTAACCAGATTATGTGGACATAATCATTGGAGTCACCTCATCAAATAAAGATCCTCATCCAGCCAAAATTTTGAAAGACAATGAAGGGAAATTGAAATGGGTCATATAAGAAGGAAGGTATAATTATCAGCTCAAGCCCAATGACTATCCACAGAAGTGGGCCTGTATCATCTATGCTTTAAGTTATTTTTCTCACTTCACTACATGATATTGACAGCACTGATAATGGTTAACGGTTTAGGTTTTAGATGACAATATGATGAAACTGATATCATTTTTGATTATACAATAACAGATGGGAATTGTATGTTTGCTGAGTTCAGACAAGTTTTCATCTGGTTGGAGGATAAAAGTGGAGGTCAAAAGTTATCATAGGTGGATTACGCTGGAATATTCTCTATTTGTCCCTACGAATCCACAAACCATCCTGCTTTATGTCTCACGATGCCAATGTTCATGAGCTACAAAAACTGCATTACCTTGTCCTCTGACTTCTGGTTGGTTTTGGCAAGAGAAAAATCAGAGAAGACAGGGAATCATAAGAAATCAGAGGACAGACAAGTCTAGAAATTTATGCTTTTGGCTTTATCCCTGATGGGCTGCCAATCATCATGACCATTAGCCATAAATCCCATTAGATATTTCTGTCCTGCAGCTACTAGTCTCCCCAGTGTCTGGTAACTACTAGCTTCCCTTGCACATGCAGGTCTAGTGGAGGCTTCCAACCAAATGTTTCTCAACTCAGTGTTCTCCTTAACTCTGCCCACATATTTATAATAAGTTATTTTATTAAAATTTCCTCAATTCCCCCATCTGTATGTGTCATTTGTTTCCTTATAGAAACTCAACTGATTTTGTAATATATGCTACAAATATATCTCTAATTATTTGCTTGTTAATGTTTTTGCTGCCATTTGATACACTTGTGCTAAAATGTCTTTAATGTAGTTGCATCAAACATCTTTTTCCTTGCTATTTCAACCTTTGTTTTATGCTTAGAAAAGCCATTTCATGTCAATGTTATTTAAATATTAATCTATATTTCATTTAGTACAGCTATGGTTTCATTTTTCAATAAATCTTTAATGCGATTGAAAAAATACATATGAGATAATATTATAAGATAGATATATTATTTTTCTTCTTTTTTCTTTCAAATGAATTTAGTGACTTATCAAATAATTCAGCAATTCCCTTCTGATATGAAGTATTCCTTTATCATTTATCAAATTACGATGTTTCAAATGCATTCCTAGCTTTTTCATAGGGTTATTGAAAGAATAAAGTATCACAGTAACTTAAGAAATATTAAATAAATGAAGATTATTATTACCCAAGAATGTTTAACTCATTGAATGATTGAAGATGGGTTTCTAAAATGTTATATGAGCTATTTCCCCTTTTGAAGCAAATGAACATGTAAATGACTCACATCAAATTATTTTCTATTTATTTAACTTAGTAATTCTGTTCAAACATCACTGATGTAAACCACTTGGGTTTTCATTTTACATACTAGATTTATGCATTCCTGGAGTAATTGAACACTGTCTTACAACCTGAAAAATAAACATAGGCAGCACATACATGTTCATGTTCATTGAAGGGTCGCAGATAGCACACAGTCTACAGATTAGCTTGATTCAAAATGAGGCTTCAGTTAGAATATAAATTAGAACAAAAATTATAAGACAGAGTAGGAGATGGAATGGAGACTGGAATCTTTACTTGTAGTCTAAATGGCAGCTTTATAACACATCCATCAACAAGATCATAGTTTCTATAATTATGGAAAGAAAGCGATACATGAACTTCCCAACACAATTTCTCTATGTGAAGAAATATATGTGAAACAATAAAAACCTGGAAACCAATCTAGAGTGTGGCTGGATAAATTATAGATATTATTATGAACTAAAAATAAATAAGGAGCAAAATGTGGATTGAGTAATAAGAAAATTTGCCTGGAGCTACATGCCAGAGATAGTCTACATAACTTATAACTTCTTTGCTCCAGTAAAAAATGGCTGACTGATTTTTGGGTTTTGTGTGTTTTTTGGTTATAAAATATAGCATTAAAAGAAAAGTTATCATTTCTCACTTATTCACATCTCACTTATTCACTAGAGAATAGATTTTTTAAAAAACAAAATGTACTCTGACCTAAAAACCTTTATATTCTAAAAGATGGTTTAATAGAATTGTCTGTCAGCATGATCCAGTATTTTGTTCTTTAAAAAGACATTAGCACACTTCAAACTTATCCAGATGGAGACAGGATAGATATAAAGAGATTTCATTTGTATGTTATAAAGATGACTATGAAATCTTATCAGTAAAATTAAAATCAGGCAAAATATTTATTTTAGAAAACTACCTGCAAGTCTTTACATATGTGGAAAATAACAAATATGTTAGAATAAATGGATAGCCCTTTCCTTGGGCAAATTTAATTCTTATAGTCTCAGAAAAAGTTAAAGACAATTTTATTTCTTTAAGTTTTCAACTCTTGCAGACATATGAGGTCTGACCGGAAAGTATCCAGCCATTGTTAACATGATGAGAACGGTTTGTGCAACATCGATGTAACCTGGCAGCCAAGGAGAGTGGACTGTAATGCACATGTGTGGACAATGATGACTTCACCGTACCAGTCAGTGGGGTGCGAGGCACTGTTGAGTGAGCATGAGTATTGTGTGGCTGGGGCATTCAAAATGACTGAGCAAGTAGAGCAATGAACCTGCATCAAATTTTGCATTAAGCTTGAACATTCCTCCACAGAAACTATTCAGATGATTCAGAAGGATGTTGGGGAAGATGAAATGAGTGCAGTGCAAATAAAAGTGTGGCACAAATGCTTCAAAGATGGTCAAGAATCTGTTGATAGTGATTGATGTTCTGGAAGGCCTGCAACAAGCAGAACACCTGAGAATGTTGAACGTGTACGGGTTAGGTTAAGAGATGCTGGGAGAACTGTGAGGTCCCAAGGTGCCCACTTTGAAGGGGACTGAGGCATCATTGTTATATATACCATGTTTCTGGCATCCTGTATCTTCTTCAATAAGTGTTTCTATTTTTCATATTACTTGGCTGGATACTTTCAGACAGACCTCATATTTGTCAGGCTTTCATAATACTGTATAACAAAAATCCTAATATCTCAGTGTCTTGCAATAAGCAGACATTTATTTCTTACTCACATGTCTGCTGGTGGGCTGCAGTTCAGCTGATTTTGTCTGAGCTTACATATGCTGAGTGATATTATGAGGTTTGGATTGTGTTCAGGTCTACTTCATGTGCTGTCATTCTAGGATCCACGCTGAAGGAGCAATGGATACCTGGCGTGCTCTTCCATTGTGATTTCTCCCAAAGTCTCAGCTCAGAGCTAGTCCTCTGTCACTGCTGCCCACATCACCCTGGCCACAGCCAATCACATGCCCAAATTCTTTGTTCATGAGATGGAGAAATATACTTCTTCCATGAAGAGGCAAAGGCAGTGAGTATTTGATAATCAGTAATCTAACATACCACAGTATGGATGAGCTAGTTCAAATTCTCTACCAGAGGAAGACAAAATGATAGATCCTACTTCATTCACTGATATTCCTAGGTCTGAAGGGAAATAACACTACTTGACATTCTGTCTATTCAAAGACTTATACTTTGCAGAAAACAGCATTATATCATATAGTTATCTCTTCTATTAGCCAGTAGGTGAAATTTATGACAGTAATGTCAGTGCCAAACTAGTGCACAATGGTTTTTTAATGAGGAGATTTTTTTGACAAACTTTTTAATGTCTGAACACAAGACGAATAAAAGTGTAGAGGCTATTATATCTTCTTTATCAATCTAAATTTTTTATTAATTTCTCTTAAAAATGCAATACCTATATGATGGCATTTTTAAATCAAATTTACTTAATCACGTAATTGCTTTGGTTTATAAATATAGTAATGCAACATATTTTTTTATTTTTCATTGTAGAGATCAAACATTTGACCCTTCTGTGTGGTCCAAGTTCATTCACTTATTTTCTTTGGCATTAGTACAATGTGGTCTTATATGATCAAGTTAAAATGGTGATTCTGAATAAAGAATGACATGATATTATAGTTGTTTACTAACTTCATTATTCATAATTTCTTCAAATTATCTGTGCCAAAAAATCATGAAAATATTGTTTTCTATTTAGTATAATGTCAATCCATCTTCTATACCATGCTATTTGATTTTATTAATTGATACATCTCATTAAATGGATTTTATTTTTAATCCTCTTTCAATGTTCAGCTAATATTACACTTTCTTCTTGAAGTTTTTTCCAGGTACAATGACCAACACTAATTTCACCTATTTCTGACATCTTTTGGTTCTTGTAAATCCTATCTTTTATTGCTCTCTGATGCTTGTGTGTTGTTCTTTCAAGTAGAAAGGCTTTAGTTATCTACTGCTGCCTAACAAATCACTAACTTATTAGCAAAAACAGTAACAATTATTATTCCTATCTTTCATCATCCTGGGATGACTGACCTCAGCAAGGTAGTTGTCTTATGGGATCTTTCCCACGGTTGCAGTCTGACAGTACTGCAGTCAACTCATGGGCCACCTCAGTCAAGTGTCTGGAGGCTGATGTTTGTTATGAGCTAGAATCTCACAGGGAACTCTCAGCCAGGACACCTACATGTGGATTCTTCCTACGACTGACACGTCTGCACAGCATGGCACCCGGATTCTAATGATGAGCATCTCATGAAAGAGAAAGGCAAATGGAACCTATGCTACTTTTGTCACCTAGACTCAGGAATCACATAGCTAGAGCTCATTCTGAAATGACTTTATAACCTCATCTCTTTGCCCCATACCCCCCAAATTTATTCTACAACTTACTGTCAAAAAAGGGCTGGACAAACAAAAAAAATTGTGATTAACAGATAAATGGAGCCAATGTTTTTATTCCTGTAATTATAGTTGCCTAAGGTTTATGTTACTATTTTGATGTCTATAATTTCCCATAGGTAACATTTTAAAATTAATAAACAGGTATTATAAAATTACATTTAAATGGGCACTTAACTTAGCTGTAATAATTAAAAGAGAGAAGTTGAAAGCAGCAGAGTTGAATCTCATCATGAAGCATACATCAGAAACATGATTAACAAGTTTGTATAGAATGTGTCAGGATATAGCAGAAAGCTGTATCCTGAACTACATCTGGGGATAAGATTAATATTTAGAATAATCAAATTCGCTGGAAAAAACAAAGGATTTTTGTTTTATTGCAGTTCAAGTTATTAATTGATTTTCAAATATTAAGTAACATTTTAATTTAGATTACCTGTTAATTTAATATGCTTTCTATCATGTTCAAGATCCTCACATACAGTTGCCTAAGTTGTTCACAGCTCTAGAGTCCCTGGTTGAGAGAGAGAATGAGGACTGAAGTTCCGCCTGTGCTCTATTAGTCAAGTCATGTACTTCGGCGCCGGGCTGCTCAGAGTATGTGATATGCTCTTTTAAAATTGTACAAAAATGGTGCCATATGGGTTACTAGCCTTCTTGGTTATGATGCATGATGTTACAGAAATTTCCTTCAAAGGAAAGGAAAGTAGCACGGTGTAATAGAAAGCCCACTACAGCCTTGGCATAAAAAAACAGATGTAGTTTGGATCCTGGCCACTTACTATGACTTTGAAAAAGTGATACAAACTCTCTGAATGTTGGTTCCTTCACATATGAAATAAAATTATCAATTTCTATCTTTCAGAGTTAATTGGAGGAATAGAACAAATACATCAGAAACATGAAGCTGTGTCTAACTGAGGAGAAATTACTTAAATAGCATCGCTCATAAATTCTGAGAAGTGCTGTCATAGAGTAAACTTGGTTCGGAGTTTGATTTTTGATGGATGCAGGGAATTCTATTTTAGGTATGTAATTATATAACTCACTGGTTAAAGTCACAGTAGGAATAGTAAAGAAAGCAGTATGTTATCATTTCATTCAGGAAAAACACTCCTAAATAAAATATTCTTCAGTATATGTGGTAAGAATTGGTCAGCTTAAATTTGCAAAAATTAGTTGAATTTTCAAAAATCAGTTATCAAAATACAGCTTTCTGGCACAGAACGCATCATTTTCATAAGGTTACATCCCAGGATTACCTATTTTACGCAACAGCCATCACCCAGTGACAAGACTCAGACCCTTAATTCAATTCCAACCCTTGAAAAACCACACACTGCTGTAAATGAAACAGATTCGTCAGAACTGTAAGAGTCACACTTAAATAAAAAGACAAAGTTAAAATAAATAATAGCATTAGAAGATGTATGCTTCTACCACATACAAGTTGAAAAAAATGTATATTTAGAACATAAATCTTGCTACATTGACTCTTTCAATGGTTTACTTCTAATTATCCCTGTTGGCTTCAAATGTTAAATAATTAATTAGAACTATTCTAGGGCAGGGAATGACATGGCTATCTTTTTGTTAATAAACGAGGTGATTTAAAATACTCCTCAGGCAAATTATAAGTATGTTTTATAGATTACTGTAATTTTAATAGCTGCACAGTATAACAACAACAACAAACTAAAGTTCTTAGCAAGGCTTATAAAGCTCTGCTTCATCTCTCCTAGCTCATCCTGTGTGACAATTCCTATTGATAATTATGCTCTAGCCAAGCCAATTTTTTTGGTCCTCAAAAAATGTAGCCTTGAGACCTTTGTGCAAGCTATTCCCTGATTCATTAGGGTTCCTCCCAACTGTTGCATGTATCATGGCTCGACTTAAATCTCCATTTGTGCAGAAGCTTTCTCTGACCATCCACAGAATTAACTATCTTAGGCTACTGTGTACTTTTGTCATAATTTTCATTGCAAATGGAAATCTATTTATTTATTTTTCTGTTCATTTGTATTTTCCCATGATTCCTCTCACTACAATACTAGGCTTCTTCTTTAAAAGTGGCTATAAATTTGGGCTTATTATAAAGGAGAATTGTTCAAGATGTATTTTAAACTGAAAATCTATAGTACAACCATTGTGCTTCATAATTCTATAGCAAGGACTGAGGGCAGGAAGGTGACAAACGATTAAGGAAACGTGTTTGAACAGTAGGATTACAGGGGGTATTTTATTCTTTATTGATGTTTACTTGCTTATATTTCCTAGCATTTTCTGTGAGTATTTGAAAAGAGAGAGAGAGAGAAATTGATTTTAGCTATGTATACATTTGTACATATCATTTTTGCTATCATTTTTTTCTGTGCAATTTAATATTTTTACACTTGTGTCCTCTCTTGCCAGGCACTTTACCAAGTATACTGAGGCACAGTGTTTACCTTCAAGGATCTCACAGTTATATTGAAGATAAAGCTATATGAAGGAATAATTACATACATGTTGATGTGTGCAATAAATACAAGAAATAAGATGCAGAGGAAGCAGAGAGAAGAGAGTCTCCCCTGGAGAAGAGTATTCAGTTTCTCAGATAACTTCCCTCTTCCTCTGCTTCTTTTCCTACAATGGTGACTAGGTATAAAAGGAAAGGCTATAACTTGTGTGACTTTGGCAGGGAGAAAAGGAGGTCTTCTGATCACTGCATGATGTATTTTGCGCACCTACAAGACTTTATGTGCTAGCATTCCCAGTAAATGTCTGCAGTTGGTATAACTCAAAGACTTTTCCTTTAGCTTAACAATACCCCAGATTTGCCACCAAAGGACTTCAACTGCAACTGTCTCATTTGGTAGCACTGGCACATCTGATTTAATTCAGCAGGATCCCTGATTGGTCAAGGGAAGCCTTTCAGGGGGCCATTTCTCAGACTCCCAAATGAGAAAGCAAGAAAACCCTTACTTATCTGCCATGCCTCTCTCTGTCTAGATTTAACAACCATATCATGTGCTTCAAAATGTGAATATTCTTTTTAAAATTCTAAAGAAATTACAGATTACAATGGTGAGTGTTGAAAAGACATCAATAAAAAATAATTTTGTTGTTATACAAACTTCCTTACTTGAAATACTGAACTGTTTCTTGTCCTTTTCTGTGAGATAAGAAAGAGAAGTTAAGAGAATAGAGCAAAAACTCACCATAGTACAGTAAGTAGGGTCCAAAATATGAAGATGCAGAGTTGCATTATTGTGAAATTATTGAAATGACCCTCACAAATCTGTGCAGTTAGCTGACCTGGTATTTTAAAGGTCCTTCTTTATAATCCTAATCCATCTTTGTTCTGGCTGAAACTTAGCATGAACTGGTAGTTGTTGTGCATTCTGAAAATAAATAGTGATGGGGATAATTTATGGGTCCCATGGCTAGCTGGAATTTTCAGGATAGGGACAATAATCCTAAGAATCTCTAACCAGTTAACCCTCAATTGGGGTTACCATATAAAATACAGGTTGTCCAGATAATTGTGAATTTCTTTAACATTTTAATTTATTTGTATTTCTAATTGACAAATAAAAATTGCACATGTTTATAACCTTGGAATCCAGCCTTCAACTCTGACAGGGAAGTGGCTCATGCTTCCCATATGATACAACTTCAAAAATCTCAACAGACACAGGGTAGAAGTCTTGATGTTTAAGATACTAGATCCTTAAGCACTATCCAAGATTGCAGTGAGGAGTATGGAGCCCATATATTTCTTAGTGAGCTTCTCCAATAGGAAGCTATTATATTCATCCCCCCAAAATTTGAATTTCAGAAGAATGGTGAATACTTTTTATATGATAAGTATGTCCAAATATTGCATGGACATAATTATGCTAGGTAATTACATGTTATTTATCTGAAATTCAAACTTAGGGTACTATGGTTTAAGTGCTACATCTAAAAACCTGCACCCGGTTCATTAGCCCTGTCAAGGAAATTGAGCCTGGAGAACCCTGGAAATCCCTGTTTGATAAGACAGAGTTGCCTGCCTTAATCTCTTTCTCATATCCCATCCTCCCAAAAACATTGAGAATGTTAGCCTGTGTCCAACCCCCGTTATTAGGATCTGGCAGGGAATGGAGCCAATAACAATATACCCCACTCTGTGTTATGAAAGTTATGGCAGAGTTTTATAGCATAAACAAGCTAGTGATCTCAGAAGCAGAAAGAACAGAATACTGATAAAAGAAAGATTTCATTTAAAATTAAAGCTAATCAGAGCAAGATAGCCAAATAGAAACCTCCAGCAATCATCCCTCTGCACAAAAATCTAATTCAACAACTATCCATGAATGCAAGCACCTTCAGAAGAACCAAACATCAGGTGAGTGATTATACTACCTGGTTTTAACATTACATCAAAGCAAGAGGCACTGAAGAAGGCAGAAAAGACAGTCTTGCATTGCCTATGCCATTCCTCCCCCATCCCCTAGCAGTCCCACACCAGCACGCCAAGTGAAGAGAGAATCTGTGTGCTCAGGGGAGGGAGAGTGAAGTGATTGTGGGACTTTGCATTGAAACACAGGACCCCCTGGCACAGGGGAACACAGCACAGGGCAGAATTCTGCAGGTGCCCAGGGAGGGAGCATTTTGACCAGCTTTGCCAGAGGGAAATCTTCTACTGCAAAGCCCAAGTTCCCACTAGTCCCACTGCCAACAGGAAAAGAGCAGCCTAGGGCCTGAATGAAATTCATAAGTCAGTTGGGCCACAGAGGCTGCAGTCCTTGGGCAATTCCTGTGCCTGTGCTGGCTTGAAACCAGTGGATCTGGGGTGCACATGACCAACTGAGACATCAGCAGCTGCAGCCAAGCCAGTGTCTGTGTCAACACTCCCCCAACTACAGCAGTGCAGCTCAGGGAGACTCTTCTTCCAATTGAGAAAAGGAAAGTGAAGAGATCAGAGGACTTTGTTTTGCAACCTGGATACCAGCTGAGCCATAATAAAATAAAATACCAAGCAGACTCCTGAGACCACTGAATCCAGACCTTAGTTCCTAGACAGCATTTCTAAATCCACCCTGGGGCAGAAGGATACATGCTGCCTTGAAGGGGAGGACCCCTGGTAGAATTCACCACTGCTGACCAGAAAGCCCTTGGGCTCTGAATAAATATCAGAGGTAGCCAGGCAACACTCACCACTGGCTTTGGGTGAGACAAGGCTGGCTTCAGGTGTGACCTACCCTGGTGGCCACAAGGGAGTATCCCACATCACTCCTCACCCAACTCCAGCAGCCCAGCACAGAGAGTGAGGGAAGAGAGTGAGAGGCTTTGCTTGGTACTCCAGGGAATTCTCTTGCATCTTACCCAAGCTCACCAAGGCAGTACACACCGGTAGTCTGCAAGAGTCACAGAATTATTGGGCTTGGGACACCCCCATTACTGATACAGCTTCAGTGACCAGAGACTTTGATCACAACACTCAATTCCATTTGAGTATCTGGAAAGCCTTCTTAAGAAGGACAGGTTCAAATAGCCCAGACTGTGAAGATTAAAATATATACCTAACTCTTCGATGTCCAGACATAACAAATATCTACAAGCATCAAGGACATTGAGGAAGACATGAAGTCACCAAATGAACTAAATAAGTTACCAGTGACCAATGCTGGAGTCAAGGAGATAAATGACCTTTCAGAAAAAAACTTCAAAATAGCTGTCCTGAAGAAGCCCAGGGAACTTCAAGATAACACAGAGAAGGAATTTAGAAGCCTATCACAAAAATTTAACAAAGAGATTGAAATAATAAAAAAATCAAGCAGAAATTCCAGAGCCTAAGAATTGAATTGAACTGAGAAATGTATCAGAGTCTCTCAGCAGCAAAACTGACCAAACAGAAGAGAGAATCAGTGAGCTTGAAGAAAGGCTATTTGAAAATGCACAGTCAGAAGGAAAAAAGGAATAAATAAGGATGAAGCATGCCTACACAATCTAGAAAATAGCCTCATAGTTATTGGCCTTAAAGAGGAGGTAGAGAGAATGATTGGTGTAAAAAGCTTATTTAAACGCTTGAAGCTCGGACTTGGTGGTGGGGGGGAGGGAAGGGCAACATATGTAACCTAAATATCTGTACCCCCATAATATGCTGAAATAAAAAAAAGAAAGAAAGAAACGGGCATACTTCCAGTCTTATTAGTTTATTTTAGGCCATTGTTACCCTTTCTTTTACCTAATAAAACTTGGGTAAAAAATAAAAAAAAAAAAAAAAAAAAAAAAAAAAAAAA
>RJWJ010030774.1:0-19675 GCA_004363605.1 Indri indri | reverse complement strand
CCTTTCCTGGGGGTGGGTCTTCAGCTTTGTCCTCCTTGACACAGGGGCTGCCTCACCCAAAACAGAATTTGCCCCAATTTCCAGTCAACTTGCACTTCGACTCCCAGCCTGGAATTTGAAACGATGAGGTGGGAGGAAGGTTTACCAGGGTTCGTATTCTGAGCCTTTGGCTGGTTCCTTCATACGGCGAGTCAAGTGGTTATTACGAAATGATGGAGAGGAAGGCAGGTGGGGGAGGAAGAGGAAAGGAGAGATGGAGGAGGGGAGGGAAAGGAAGAAAAAGAGGAGAAAAAGGAGGAGGAAGAAGTGAAGAGTAAGAACAGAGAGAAGAAAGAAGGAGGAAGAGGAAAGCAAGACGGAGAGGAGGACAGAGAAAGCAAAGACGAGGAGGGAAATGGGTCCAGTCTATGCTGAGTGGTTTCCAATGTCTCTTCATGGGCACGATGTCGCAGTCTGACCTGTCTTTGCACGCTTGGTTCAGGGACTCCCTCCTCCACAAATACCTCCGTAAAGTTATCCCCTAACTGAAAACGCCTCTCTTCCCTGAATTCCCAAGGCCTTTGGTATCTTATCTATGGTAGTTTACACCTGGTGCTGTGGTTCTTTATGTGCCTGTCTACCTCCCCTACTTGGCTGGGAGCTCCCCCAAATCTGTGACCTGCCTTTACATCCTCCAAGGGTGCCCAGCGCTGTGCCTTGTGCTTTTGTTGGGGGCCCTTTCCTTCCCTCATGGCACCTTCCTCCTTAATCCATCTACCTTTTGATCAAACTCTCTTTTCTTGAAAGAGGTGGGAAAAGGGAGTGACCTAGTTAATAACAGTGGTAGATTAAACAATGTGGGTACTGGTGATGATGATGATGATAATTAGTATTATTTCCAGTTGTCGAATGCTCATAGCTAAGCTATTGAAGCCATTGGCATAATAGTAAAAGAGAGAGCTCTGTACCCACCTGGGTTCAAATCCCAGCTCTGCCCTTTACCGGTTGTGTGATCTTGGCCAAGTTCCTTAACCTGTCTGTTCTCAATTTCTCACCTGTAATGCATTTGTTGTAGATAACGAGTGAGATAATGCATTTATACCATTTAAGACAGAGCCTAGCACATAGTAAGGACTCAAGAAATGGAGGTTGCTATTATTGTTATTACTAATAGTACCTACTAACTCAGCCCCCAGAATAATAACTGTAAATGTTCCTTATTGAGTGCTTACTTTACCAAATACTGTGCTGTGTTCTTTTATGGGCACAATTTCATTAATCTTCAAAACAACCCTATTATTAACCCATTGTACGTATTTTCCAAGTTCAAGGGGTCAGGGCTAGAATGAGCCCCCAGACAGTGTAAAAGAATCAAGGCTCCTGTCCTGAGAGACAAGAGAGAGGAAAACCACCTGAAGAGGCAGGGGGTTGGAAAAAATGGCCCCAGGAGATCCCTAAAAACCCCGGGATTGTGTGTGGCTCACTTTAGAAGGTCCCCGGTCCTGGCCTGGCTTGGCCTCTGTCCTTGGTGCTGAAAAATCCACAGCCCATTCCAGACCCTCAGAACCAGACCTCGATGGGGCCCGAGGGCTCTCAGCATCTCTTAGAAGGCAATGACTTTATCCATGAGTCCTGACAACTAATGAATTTGGGCCAAAAGTACCGGTTTTAGGAATTTTCCAGGACTTCTTGAGTCCTGACCATAGATCCCAGCCCTACCCCAGCCTCCACCAACCACAGAAGATTCTGCCCTGAATTCAGTCCCCCTTAACATGTTCACCAGGCAACTGGTAACTTCACAATCCCCTTATACATAGAGACTCTCAGAGGTTGTGTGTTCTCCTGGAAACTCAGCGCAGACGAGACACCAGATCCCTCCTGGACAAGGCAAAAGTCTCCCTGTTCAAACCAGGGTGAAGAAGGCCCCACCCCACGCATAGATAAAATAGCCGTCTGCCTCTTTGGTCTGGTTGTAGGGGCAGTAGGGTTTCAGGACTTGAGGATCCAAAAATACCTCACTTCCAGCTCAGCAAAGCTTACTGTTCCCTTACCAGGAAACAAAGGTTAAGTTTAGGAGGCAAAAGATCAAGCTGGTCTTGTGTCTAGCTAAGGTGTGAATGACTGATAGCGATTCATTTCTGGGCAGGGTGGAACAGAGGAAGGACAAGTGTTGGGAAGTCAGAGAGATCCAGGGTGGGACCGCTTACCATCTTGAGCAGGTGCACAGAAAGGGCCTGGCCTGTGCTTGGTATGTGACGGGTGATGAGTGAGTTAGTACCTCTCCATATATCCCTCAGTCTGACCCCTCTTCTCCCCTCCTTCTGCTCCTAACACTCTTCTTGCTCACTCAGTCACCTAAAAAACCAATGGCCTCTCTGTCCCTCCTATTCATTGATTACCACCCTGGAGGAGAGATTCATCTGAACCATTAAGCTGCCATTTTTGGGTCAAACCCAGTCAAATTCAGGCAATTTCATATTACAACAAAAGCAACAAATGCCCTAAGACTTCTCACCAGCCTTTCCAGAAAAAGATATCGATTCATATTTTTGGAAAGGCCACCTTAGCCCATCATTTACAGATGACAAAGCCAAGACCCCCCACCCCACCCCAAACATCCATGTTCTCCAAGACAGAGGCTGGCAATGCAGCCATTTTTTGAAAGAGAAGAAAAAAAAATTCTTCTCACACTTAGCAACAAATTGGCTTAAATAATCTGCGTCATCGTCTCTTGTCTCCTAAGCTAATCACGTTGGTAAATGGTTGGTATCTTTTCCCCCCGTGGCTGCTGCCCAGGAGGAGGGGAGATGGAAGCGGGGTGGGGGATGGGAAGGAGGAAAATGTTTCATGATAGATGACTGATTCAGTAATGCCTTTGATATTCTTGGTTAACTTCCTCGCAGACACAGAGAACTGGATTGGTCAGACAGCTCCCCCTGTGTGGCACAAACAAGAAACATTAATTAAAAATAATTGCCGCCCCCTCCCCAGAATTAAGAGTGTGATGTTCAGATTCGTTTTAAGAAAGGTAATTTGATGCCAATAAATTACAATTATAAAAACTTCATTACAGTCAAGAGCAATCTATCCACCATTGTCCTAATTACACATTGTAGGAATAATGAATGCTAATGATTTAATGTACAATAATTACCAGGATTGAAAAATAAAATATAATAATCGTCATTGTTATTGTTATCAATAATACAGATATTTTGCCATGGCTAATCTCCACTTGAGGCTGAGATAAAATTTCAGGGTATTGTTGGGTTTTTTTTGTCCCCAATTAGAAGCACTCTCTTCTCTCCCCCTCCCAACTGTATCTTTATTAAGACAAGAAATCCACAGCACAGAATGGAAATGTCTTGCTTTTCCCAGAGAGTCAGTGTTGAAGGGTTAAATCCAAATCTCCTATCCCCTGGCCAGTAGATCACCTTTGGTTTCTTCCTGACCATCTTTTGGGATAGGAAGGAAAGAGAAACCAATTATTCTGATGTAGAGACAGGATTGTGTCTTGGCCGATGTCACTCTCTGGTTCTTTTATGCAACCATCCGTGGGTTGTTATTGCAAAGAGACAGTATTCAAGTGTTTTAGCCTGACCTTCACAATGTAGGGCTGTGGCAAGGAGTTGGGGCTTGGTTCCACCACCTACTGGCTATGGGGACTGTGCCCAAATCTGTTCATATTTCTGTGCTTTGGTTTACTCTCTATAAAATGAACTTGAATAGTGACTCCCTCAGGGTTTCATTAATTTAAGTGCGTTTATATGTGTAAAGTCTTGGAACAGTGTTGGCACATAGCAACTGCTCCAAAACTATAACTAAGACCTTTCATGAGCTCACCTGCCTCCCTCGACCTTTCCAGCCTTTTCCCCCCACACCCTGCATCACACACACACCCCTACCAAGCCTCGACAGTCTTCTCTAAAGACGGTCTGCACATTCTCAATTCCACACCTTGGCGCACGTGATGCCCTCCACAAGGAGTGCCACTCGCCTCCCAGCCAAGCTTGATCGCTCGGCCTCTGGGAAGACTTCCCACTGCTCCCGGGTAACACCGACGTGTCTGTCCTTCTGTGGAATTTCCACGGCACCTTTGGCATCCTGTTCAGCACTCTGCGGATCTAATCTCCTGTCTTTTCCATTTTGTGTTAGAATTCTTTGTTTCTGCGTTTTACAATTGTATATTCCCAGGTAAGTTGTAAACACTTTGAAAGCAAGCATCACATGTCCCCATATTTGTATTCCTCCGGTACCCCTAACACAATTCTCTGCATCTAGAATGAGGCTCCATAGGCATGTGTTGAATTTCAGGAATGCAAAGGACAGTCTTCCTTACAATGTTTATTGGTTTAATTCCGATTCTACAAGTCATGCATCCTCGTTACTTGCAGAATCAGACCATGCACCCTCACTACTTGTAGAAACAGAATAATTGAAAAATAAGGAAGAAAATTAATATGAAGTGCATTCCCATAGGCTAAAGATGACCACTATAAATATGCTTGTTATTTCTGCCTTGTCTTTTATCTAGAATTTTAAACAGAACTGTCCCACTGTATATAGACTTTGGTAATAGCAACTAATTTTAGCTAGCATTTATCATGTGTGTGTCATGTGCCAGCTGTTAAGAATTTTGCTGGTGTTATTTTATTTTAATCCTGACTACAACCTGTATGATAGGTGTTATTGGCATTTCCATTTTACAGATGAGACAATTAAGGCTTAGAGAGGCTAAGCACCTTCCCAACACCGTGCAGCTGGTGTGTGCCAGACCCAGGACTCAACACAGGTATCTGGTCTCCAGAGACCACAGCTCACCTTTTGTCTTTCAGTAGGTATTTTATCACAAGTATTTTCCCAGATCATTAAATTATCTTTATAATTTGCCCAAAGGTTCATCTAATGTACATATACCATCATTTACTTCATCCCGCCTCTACAATTGGACATTTTGTCTGTATATAATTTTTCACCATAATAAACAATTCTTCGAAGGCCATCCTTGCTCATAAATCCTTGTCCACATTCTGAATATTTCCTTAGGATACCTTCTGAGAAGCAGAGTTATGGAGCCAGAGAGTATGAGCATTTTTAATAATCTCCTTTATTGAGGTATAATTTACATACAATAAAATTAACCAATTCTAAGCTTGCACGTCAATGAGTTTTGAAAAATTATACACCACCACGACCATCACAATACAGAAGATTTCCCTCACCTGAAAAAATGCTTCCTTGGAATCATTCCCTCCTCCAACTTCATTTTGGCCCCCGGGAAACCAAGTTCTTTTTTCTGTTGCTATAGGTTTGCCTTTTCTAGAATTTCATACCAAGGCAATCATGCGGTATGTAACCTTTTGTTTCCAATGTCTTTTGCTCAGCGCTATGCTTTTGAGATTCCCCCACACTCTTGTGCACATCTGTAGGAAATTCCTTGCAACTACTGAGTAGCCTTCCCTTGCATGTGGATATACCACAATGTGACATCCATTCACCAACCCATAGACATTTGAGTCCCTTCCAGTTTGGAGCTATGATGAATACAACCACTACGAAAATTCCAAGTACAAGTCTTTGCAGGAACATCATTTTTATTTCTCTTGGGTAACCACCTAAGGGTGGGACTGCTGGGTCAGGTATAATAAGTCTGTGTTTAACCTTATAAGAAAAGCAGTGTCACTGGGGGTTGCTCAGTTTTATTGTAATCCTTTCGTAGTGTTGGGTTTTGTTCTAGCATGTAATTAAGTTACTTAGAATCGGTTGTACCTTTTCAAATCTTGTTTTTAAGCTTTCTTAGGGCAATTTCAAAGCAGCCTTTAATCTATGGATAATGTATCTCCACTATCACAGCAATAGTCCACTGAGGGTCCTGCCCCATGCCTTGTCTATTACGATGAGGTCTTTCCAAGGTCACGTGAGCTACTCCCAGCCCTGCACAGATCGATGAGTTGTTCCACCTACTCTTTTCCTTGGCCTCAGGAAGTTGCCACCCACAAAGGCACAGAGCACAGAGCCAAAGGCATGAGAGCATTCCTCTATCAATTTCTGGAGTTTTCTCCTTATGAAAATCTCACCTCTCCAGTACTCTGTCCTATAAATTCTACCCATCTGGAACTCCCTGAACTCTGATCTCTATCTTGAGTTCACTCAGGAAACCCACAAGCTCTGTGGGTCTCCCTTCCCTGTGCTGTGGCCTGGAAACCCTCACAGGGCTCCTCCTGCTCACTTTCCTTCTCTCATGGCTCAGAGATCTGGACTGCCTGTTGGCCAATGTCCAGAGCTGATGCTTTTCAATATTGCCTCTGGTTTTCTAGTTGTTTAAAGCAGGACAGTAAATCTGGTCTCTGTTATGCTACCTATTCTGGAAGCAGCGCCTTGGTACGAGCATTTCCAAAAATTTTGACAATAACAATAGCAATAATATACAGTGGGGGGGGGAGGTCCTCCTTCCCTCCCCCACCCACCAAAAGCGTCTCCCTCAATGAATATTTTAAAATTATCACGAAACAAGGATTTAAAAGAGTTCAAATAAATACGCTCAAAAGAAGAAGAAAACATAACTCTAAGTTAGGCGAGATAGATCATCAGGACTGGGATATAAGATGTGGTTAGGACTCAAGCAGGTACTTAATGTGGCTGCTTTAACACCCCTCGCTGGGATTTCTCAAAGCTTGGACCTTTGTAGCAAAGGTTACCTGGCAGCACTTTTAAAATGCACGTTCTCAGGCCCGACCTCGGACCTACGTGCGGATCAGACTCTAGGAGTGGGGCCCCACGTAGGATCTGCCTTTTCTTCACATTCCTCCACTTGCTTCTGACACACAATAAATGGAGGAAACTTGGCCTCGATGGCTGCTGAGGGAGCATCACACACGTGGCCCCAAATAGTGAGTGAGTGGTAGAACCAGGCCTGGAAACCGAGACTCCCGACTGCCCATGCCGGGCTGCTTCCATGTCAGCAGTCGTCATCAACCCTCTCTGAACATCAGACTCGTCTGGCAGCTTTGGAAGGTTGGCGCTTGGGACTGTCTCCCAGAAATTCAGATTGAATTGGTCTGAGGTGGGACCTGGCATCTGGACTTTCTCAGACTTTCCAAGTTATCCCAATGCAAGTCTGGGCTATGGCGCAGGCTCTAACCTGGGCATCAGCAGGTCTGGGAACGCCAAAAGTATATGTTTACAGCACGTGGAATGTCTCAGCCTGGGTACAACTTGAATTCTTATAAAAGGAGATATCCGGATAAAGGCATTTTCTTAGATAAAGGCAGCTCACAGCAGACACCCCGCATCTGCTACGGCGGTACTGCACTTCTCAAACTTTACTGGGCATAAAAATCCACTGGAGAGCTTGTTAAACCACAGATTCCTTCGTCAGCTGCAACCCCAGAGATTCTGATTTAGCAGGACTCAGGCTAGGGCCTGAGAATTGGCATTTCTAACAAGTTCCCAGTGAGGCTGTTCTTGCTGGTCTGAGAACTACACTTGGTGCATCACTGAGCTTTCAGGGAAGAAAGCACTGAAGAAGGCAGACCCAAGCTCCACCAGTGCCCGGGCGGGTGTGGGGAAGTCACTGCCCCATCTGCCCAACCCCAGGGACGCAATTTCCAGGATGCGTTTGTATCTGTGTTGTGGCCCGGCTGCACTCCAACGTGACAATTCCTCCACCCTAAATCCTCATCTGCCCTCCCCAGCGTCACCTCCGTGTCTCCAAGCACCCATCAGCTACAGCATCCACAAAGGGTCTCTCAAATCCTGGAACCCTTTGAGGGTAGAATCATATCAAAAATGATGATGATGGTGATGATGGTGATGATGAACCCTAGCCATTGCTCACTCCAAGAGGGCAAACACCGTTTTGTTCACCTCCTTATCTGCAGGGCCTAGAATAGGGCTTGATCTATAGTGAGCGCTCACTGTATACCCACTAAAGGAATGAATAAACAATAGCTCACATCCTGAGAGCAGAGCGCTTTGGGACCAACCGCTGCACAAGGCTCAGCTCCTTTAAGCCTTACAGTTCAGAGAAACGGGAGCTATTTTTTAATTCCCGTGTTACAGATGGGGAAACTGAGGTTCTGAGAGGCGGAGGAGCTTGCCGGGAGTCACACAGCCAGGGCCTGGCAGAGGCTGAGTTTGGAACCCAGGTCCGTGGGATCCCGGCTCCCCTGAGCCTGGGAACAGGCTTGGGTGGCTGTCGGGGAGATGAGCTGCGGGGAGGAGGGAGCGAATTAGCAGAAACTCCTAGAAGGTGCGGAGGGAGATAAAAATAACCTGCGGGCTGCACTCGGAGGTGCTAGAAGCCTCCAGCGCTCGCCCCCCGCGATTGGCGTCCTAATTTATGGCACCCGGATTGCTGTTCGGAGACTCGAGCTCGGCGCGCGCCTCTCCGAGGCGGGTTAAGCTTCAGGTGAGGACAATGTAATTAAGAAACATAAAAGGTAATTTCCACAGACGCCGCCGCTCGCCTGGCCCCGCGGTCGCCTAATTGATGGCGGGGCTGCCGGAGCCCACGCAGCCGCGGGGCCGGTGCGTCCCGGAGCGCAGCGCCCACCCGGCGGCTCGCGGTCCCCATCCCTCCCCGGGAGGCGGGAAACTTGGCCGGGCCCGGTGGGCTTCGGGGGAGGGCGACAGGGCGTGACGCCGGCGACCCTCTCGCCTCCGCTTCCGCCCCGCCGGCAGAAATAATAGATGTTCTGTTTGTCTTCATTTCTCCTCGGTTCCACTTCCCATTTCTGTCTGCATGTATTTCTGTTTCTTTCTCGCCTCTTCTTTGGTTCACTCACCGTCTTTATCTTTTCCTCTCTCTTCTCCGCCCCTTCCCCCAGGTTTCCCTCTCCCTGTTTCCCTTTTTCTTTCAGGTCCCAAAATTCTTGCTGCTGGGTCCCGAAGTAAGAGCACGAGGGTGGCCTTTAAACCCTGGGGGAGACTCCATTTAAGTTACTGCCACCTCCACCCCCTTCGTCTCTGTCCTGCAGGCCTCCACCTGCAGGGAGTCATCAGAGCCCCGTGAGCAGCTGCACGGCTGCCCGGACCTACCTGCGCTCTCCCATGGAGCGATGAGTCTGCACCCAAGAATGATGGGTGGGGGGTGGGCAGGTGGGTGAATGAATAAGTGGGAAGGAGGTCGGTTGCGTATTTGGATGGATGGTTGACTGGCCGGTCAAATAGATGTGTAGGTGGATAGTCTAGGGTTGATTGGGAGTTGGGTGGATGTGAGGATGAGTGGATAAATGGGTAGGAGAATGGATGGGTAGATGGATGGTGGTGGATAAGTAAAGCAGTGGTTGATATAAGTGAATAGTGGATAAATGAATGAGTAGATGAGTGTGGGGTGGTTAAATTTGCAGGTGGATGGCTGGGTAGATAAGCGGACATGTGGACGGGTCAGTGCATGGATGGATAATTGGGTATATAAATGGGTGGGTGGGTAAGAGGATAGATAGTGGGTAGGGAGTGAACGGGTGGGTGGGAGGATGGGTGGGCATTAGGATGAATGGGTGGATGGATGGATAGAAGTATGGGTTAGTGGGCATGTGGGTGGATAAGTGGTCAAGGGATAGGACGGCATTGATAGGTGAGCATGTGGATGGATGGGTAGATGGAAGGCGGATGGTTGGGCATAAGGACAGACGGATTGAGGAGTCAATGAATGGGTGAATAGTGGGTAGGTAGACGAATGTGAAAGTGGGATGTGTGGGTGGGTGGGTGCATCTGTGGCTGCATCAGTAGGTAGATGAGAGGGTGAGTGGATGTGTAGGAATGGTACACAGGTAGATGGATAGAGGGGTGGATGGATCCATGGCTGAATAAATGGCTGTACTCATAGGAATAGAAACATATTCTTAGTGGTGGCATTAGGGAACAGCCGTTTGATGGCAAAGTCAAGACATAAGCAGGTATGAACAAAGCAAACAAGAACATGCCCTCCCCCAAGATGTCTCCCAGCACTGGGGTCTCAAGGCCCTTCCCCTTACAGGGGAGCAATGCAGGTGGCTGTGGGTAGAGAAAGGAACACTGGCCTGAGCCCTGTGCAGGCCCGGAGTGAGTCACTACTATTTCCTATTTCTTCCATTTCTTCATATGCTGAATGGGCATAATAGCACCATCCTCACTGGGTTGGGAGGTCAAGGTGCAGTCAGAGGAATGAAGGCACTTTGCCAACCGGAACATTCCACCTGAGCACCAGCATCGATACGTGGAACCCAGCACAGCCTCATCCCCACCCCAGTCTCGCTGGTCGACTCTAGCCAGACTTGAGGTGCAGCTGCCCAGCTCTTTCTGAAGCCATGACCTCTCTTCCAAAAGGCCCCTCCCCAACATCTTTACTTCCCAAAACTTTACCTGTTCTGGATGGCCCAGTTCTCTCCCACACACCTGCACCTACAAGAAACCTTCCCCAGTTACCTACCCCCCATCAAAGAGGGCATTGAATGCCATGCAAAAGAATATGGACTTTAATTAGGCAGGTGAAACAGACCTGCAGAAAAGCCATAAATGCCCACCTGCTGAGGTTGAGAAACCCTGCAGTAGATAATACCATTTATATAAAGCTCAAAGATATGTTAAATAAACTATATGTTGTTTAGGGATACATACATCTTTAGTGAAAGTATAAGAAAACGCATTCTACTAGACTGTTCCGTGAGACAGGACTTTTGATCAGGACTGTGGTGATCCGTGTCTCTATGGTTCCCTCCCCACCTCTGCTTCCAGCGCAGCCCCCGCAAGATAGAGAAACACCTTTTGTTCATTTGCGGGTTTTCAGCCCCTAGTAGCGAGCCCGGCACACAGTAGGTTCTCAGTAAACACGTGCTGAGCGTACTAGGTCTGAAATGGGTGAGTGAGGAAGTTGGTGACACTTAGCCACGTTAGCAACGCAGTTTTGCCTGCGGATCCTTCTGCTGTGTCTTCCTCCTGCAGTGCGTCACTTTCTCAAAAGGGGAAACTGAGGCCAGTAGAAATTACCAACTGCCCAAAACCCTGCTGTCCCTCCCCCTATTCTGAACCAGCTGTCAGGAATGTGACCGCCAGTGCAGAAGGGTCCTTTGTTTCCACACAGAGAGGTAAGTGTGGGAGGGTCCGCCTGGGGATTAGGGAAGAGGCTGCAGGCAATTCCTTTCTCATGGGGGGCTCAGCAGGGGCTGGAGCTGGATTGTCACCTGCTAAGAGGCAGTCCTGAGCTGCCTCCCACCTGCTGGGAATGCCCGAAGCCAGGGATGCTCCAGGCTCACCTGAGGTGGTCATTCTTAGGCCAGCACAGCTGGGCAAAAAGAAGAGCAGGAAGAAGAGTGGGGGTGGGGGGAGGCAGGAAGGAGGGAGGGAGAGGGAGAGAGAGACTCAGACATACATCTTTAGTAGAGCGCAGACATTTGCACGCACATAATCGCAAATACATATACACTAGTACACACGTTCAGATGCTTGTATGTGTGAATGAGAATTTATGTACACATGTGCTTGTGGGCATCTCTCTCATCACTCATTTATATTTGATGCTCAGAACCACACACATATACACAATCACATATGCAAAGATGCATACACTGTACACTCACACATACACACACTCATACACACCTCATCAGATGCCCACACAGACACATGTGTGCTCATAGACTATACACATTCCCATGCATACTCACATGCCTAGACCCAAGGTCACACACATGTAGTCATTCACAGTCACATGTACACACATGTACATGTCCTCATATTTACATATAGATGCAAAGCCTGCTTGCCTCCAACCCACCCCTCTCCCCTGCTGTTGGCTGCCTTTTGTCCAAAAATTCTAAAAATTCTTCCTTAGCAGTTTTGCAAGCCCATTCACGTGTATGTAGCATCCATGCTCCTGCTGAGTCTCCACTGAAGATTCAGTGGTGACCCTGCCCAGTGACTTAGAGCCAGGGGATTCAGGGCCAATGGTTTGGGGAAGCAAGAGGGACAAAGGAAATAATACTACCTCCTCCTCAGACCTCCCCAAGTGTTTTTCCAGCCAGCATCTCTTTGGGGCTCTGCTACATCTTTAAGTGGTGAATATAGAGGGGTAGGAACCCAGTTTACAGATGAATAAAACTGAGACCCAAACTGATCAGGCAACATACCCAAATCATAAAGCTAGCTAGTCGGGGGAACCAGGTCTGCAGTAGGACAGCCTGAATTTCAAAGCAGGAAGAACACACTCTTTGGTTTTGCTCCCCCCACAGGGGAATTTTTTTCTATTGTTATGAAATACTTAACACACACCAAAAAAAAAACGTCCACCCCATCCCACCCTGAGATAATCACTATCCTAAATTTGGTATGTATCACTCATTATTTCACTCATTTAACAGATCATGTTGGAGCATCTGGCACAACCACAAAAAAGTCCTGTTCTCATGGAACAGTCTAGTAGAATGCATTTTCTCATACTGTTGCTAAAAATGTATGTATCCCTAAATATATAGTTTATTTAACATATCTTTGAGCTTTATGTAAATGGCATCATCTACTGCAGGGTTTCTCAACCTTGGCATTACTGACGTTTAGGGCTGGATGACGCTTTGTTGGGGGCTGTCCTGTGCGTTGTAGGATGTCGTACGGCATCCCTGGCCCCTACCCACTGGGTGCCAGTAGCACCCCCCCCCCAACCACCTGCCAGTTGTGACAAGCAAAAATGTCCGCAGACGCTGTCCAGCATCCTGGGGTGGGGTGCAGTGGGGTGGGGTGGGGCGCGAACTGCCCCTGGTTGGGAGCCACTGACCACAGTCTGTATTTCCTTCTGCAACCTTCCCTTCTCGTTCGAGGCCAGCTTTGTGAAATCCATCCGGGTTGCTACATGGAGCCCTAGTTCATCTCCATTTGCAGCAGCAGAGTCTTCAGCTGTGTGGAGAAAACCACCATTAGTTTCGCTCTCCTATTTCTGGGCATTCCGATCATTTCCTCGTTTTGCTTCTTACAAGTGAAGCAGCTGCAGACATCCTCACCTGGAACCCAGGTGCGAGTTTCTCTAGGGACACATCCCTCCATCTGCCAGATCCTTTTTTCTAAAACTCTACTTTCATTTTAAAAATCACGCCATACCTGTGCTTGCACAGGGCTCCAAAATGGCATCCTACAGTCCACCGAATTGAGCCCCGACTTCTCAAGGAAGGAATGCCAGGAGTGGGGACACTTGGAGCTGATGCTGTTTGGAACCCAGCACAAGCCACTCATCTCCGGGCCCCACTTTCCTCCTTCGTAAGATAGTTAATCAACAACAACTGCAATGTATTGTATCCGTGCCTGCATCATCTCATGGAACACACACAGCAGCCGCAGGAAGAAGGTACAAGTTATCACCCCTGTTTTATAAATGGAGAAACTGAGTAACTTGCCCAAGATCCTGCAGCCAGTATGCAGATGGAATTGAACCCAGATTGTCTGGCTCCTGAGCCCATGTGCTTATCCATTCATTAATTCAATTGGTCATTTATTCCACAACTATTTTACTGAGCACCTACTACATGCCAGACCTTGGCAGTGACAGTTTTTCCAAAATCTACCACCTAAAAGCAGGGGATGCTTTGGGGAGAAGACAAAAATTATTGTGTTTATTTATTTGTTCATTTGTTTATGGGCAGCAATAAGTGCTATGGGGGAAAAAAGTTACAGTAATAGGAGGCTACTCTGGTCAGGGAAGTCCTCTCTGAAAGCAGCCAAGCAAAGATCTGAAGTAAGGGTGTTCCAAGCAAAGGAGATGGCAGGATCAGAGGCCCCAAGTCAGGAACCATTCTGGAATGTTCCAGGAACAGAGCAAGCAAGAGGGAGAGTGATGGGTGAGAAGGTTGGAGAGGGGCCGGGAGCCTCACTACAGACCCTCAGTGCAAATTTTTAGCTTGACCCTGGGGCCCTTCCATGGGCTGACCCCATCTCCCCAGTTCCCCACTCTGGGGAGGTAGCAGGACCCTGAATCAGCCACAGGGCCACGTGCTGTGGCCAGTGAAGGTTACTCCCTGGGGCCACCTTGCCAGGTGGGGAATTGCCACAACCAGAGAAAGAGGGAGAATCTCTAGTTCTCTAACTCTCTAGGAACCAGAGTCACTGGCCCCAAAAAAAGTTAGCCCCAGTGGGGTGGACCATTCCTATTTATCTTCTTGGAATCAAAGGGCCACCTGCCTGTCACCCTGCCTCTGAAAACACCCTGTACCTCCGAGCACCTATCCCGTAGAGGGAGAGCTTCCATTTCTTTTTCAGGGGAAAAGGGAGATGAAGGGTGTGATGGAAGCCTGGGCTTCCAGGAGAGGCAGATCTCACCTCCACCACTGCAGAGCTGTGTGCCCTTGAGCCAAGGACACAGCCTCTCTGAGCTGCCACTTCTTCATCCAGCAAATGGCAGGATTGTTGAGAAATAACATACCTGTCGTCCCCGGTACACAGGAGCCTTTCAACCCATGTTAATTTCCGATTTCCTTGGGGACTAATTTTTCAACCTCGGGAAGCATGCTTCACCACTGCTGATGAGGGCCGGTTCGAGTTGGCCGAGGGCTTGTTAAAATCTACCCAGCCGTGATTGGATGCCATGATGAAGCCTTTCCTCACCTTTCCTTCTCCAGGGCACGTCATCCCGGGACCTTTGCCTCATCTTTGCAGGGTTCTCGGCGGCTCCTCCACACCTCTGAGTCACAGCTCCCTGACCTGGGTCACGGCTGGATGGGGGGAGTGTGAGGATGACCTCACGGCTCTCTGGGTTTGAGCGCTGGGGGTGGGGCTGTCATGTGGTTACCCAAGCCCTGTCTTCCTTTTCCTCCTTCTGCCTAGAGATGGAGTGAAGGGCTTTCACACTTGTCTGGGCTGACTCCAAGTGTGTGATCACTCTCCCCAGGTGTCAGTGTGGCTGGGAGATTTGTGATACCGCCTGGCTCCTAATTACCTCCCTCTCCGCGCGCTCTCCCCTCCCCACTCTTCTCAGAGCTGCAGCCACCACCTCCGTCATCTCCAGCTGCCAGTCTGCCTGGCTCCATCTGCAGAGGAGAAACACGGCTAGAACCCGAGGGAGGCCGTGTTACGTTGTGTGCCCAGGTGTGCACAGGCAGCCACCCTCACCGGGTATGCAACAGCATGGAATACGGCCCCTTCCACACCTGCAGAAAGACCTGTCACCGTGCAGGGTTTATCCAAGGAATACAAGGATATTCTGGAACAAAGTACCAATGTAATTCACTACATTATCAGATCAAAGGAAAGTGACATGGTTCCCTTCATAAATGCTGCAAAGTCATATGGATAAGGTCCTAGTCTAGGTTCCAGAAAACAGAAGCTCATTAGAAGGTGCAAACCCAAGGCAGTGGGAGTGAAGGGAGAGAGAACTGAGGCAGAAGAAGATGGGAACAAGACAAGGTGACATATAGCTGTGCTGCTCACTGCTCCTTAAAAAACGTAGCAGATTGTTTGGCCGGCGTGGCCACCCAGTCCTGCAGGGCACCTCCATGTGGGTGCGCCTCTGAGCACTCCACCAGAGGAGGAAGGAAGGAATGTGTTGGCCCAACTCCCTCCCTGTCTTCTATTCCCATTGGTCAAAGATTCTCCCCTGGGTAAACTCCCCTGCATTTCTAGGGTGCGTCACACAGCCCCATTGGCAGTTGCTTGGGAAGCCATACTCTGTGTTGCAATATTTCTCTAAAATCTAAAAGTGGCAGGAGAAGCCAGAAACTCTGGGCTTGTAGCTGATCAGCCCCAGACAGCAGAATTGCACGAACTCACACAGAGTCAGTCGGCTGCTGTTGGTGGCTGAGGCTGAGCAAACAGCTGAGGTCTGGGAAGCAGGCGAGAAGAGAGAATCTGATGAGGTTTATGAAGTATCAGATACAATGTATTTCAACTCCAATTCCTGATGAAAACTCATCAGGTAATATGCTGATTGGTGAAATATTTTAAACAATCCTTTAAATTCAGGACTGGGATAACATTACCCAAGATTACCACTGCTATTCAACATTGTAATGCAGGCATTAACCAATGCAATAAGACAAGAAAAAAAATAGAAATATGATGTTTGGAAAGGTAGAGACGAATTTGTCATTATACATGTGTGACATGATTATCTACCTACAAGACACAAATGAAGCAACTGACAAACTATTTAAGTTAACAGGACACATTACATCCAAATCATCATGGCTTCCTTCCCTGGCCGTCTTTCCCTCCAAGAAAACTCCCCTCCTCTGTTCCTTGCACCTACTCTGCAATTTCCCACTTCTGGACCTTTACCCCACCTGGATTTTCTTCCTTGCAGTTTCTGCAGGTACAAATCCTACCTATTTCCCAATGGCAAATGCAAATACCACTGTGTTTTTATAAAACCGCTCTTGTTCCCCCAACCACAAGTAGGCTCTCCATCTTCTAAGCTCACATAACCTGTGAGATTTCATTCATTCATTCTCTATAGTTCTCCAAAGGCACCTACCCCCCTTACCTTTTATTCTAGTTACCTGCACATATATCCTATCTACTGAAGTAAGCTGTGAGCACCTTGAGGCCAGAGATTGGGAAGGAGGGTCTGAAGAATATGATTTGTGACGTATTAGTGACAAACAGCACTTTGGAACTTCAAAGTCTTCAGACCCCAGCACTACTATTTATAAGCTGTGTGGCCTTCATGAAGGTGTTGACCTCTCTGAACATTTCCCTTATATAAAAATTGAGAACATATTAGGGTTGTTTTGAGGTTTACACTAAACAAGTTAACATTATACATACATTTATATGTCTGAATACATTTAGCAAACTACCCAGCACAGGACAAAAGATATTGTTATTACTGCTCACTATTATTCGTCTGTTTATCCCTAGCACCTAAGACAGCACCCAACATATAATAGGAGTTCAAAAGAGCCTTGATGAAATGATTTGCAAACATTTCTTGAGTGCATTGTATGCAAGGCAACACACAAGATGCTAGAACTGCAAGAATGAGTAAGATCCAAACCTGTGTCTCCAAAAGGTCAAGAGTGTCAGAAGGACATAAAGGAGATAAGGAACACAATGGCAGAGAGGGCCAAACCCCAGCCCACTAAAGTCACACCCACACTCCCCATCCCACTGGTGATGGTCTTCGCGGAAAAGTCAGCTGAAGGCATGGAGTCTTAGCCATTGACAATCAACAGCTTGGGCTCTGGAAAGACAACCCAAGGCCCAAATCCTGGCTCCTGCATTTATCACTTGGGTGCGTTTGGGGAAATGATCTCATCTCTTTGAGTCTTGGATCCTCTTCTGTAGAGCAGGGATAATAACAGTACTGACCTTCTGCAGTTGCTGCGGGGCTGAAATGACATCATCAGAGGTAAAGGACTTGGCACAGCACCCGGCATCTACTATGCACTGATTTCAGGCTAACATCCACCCTACTCTCTCTTTCTGCACATGGGAACTGGGGCCCAGGGAGGAGCAGGACGTGTCATGAGTCACACCAAGCTGTGACTAGATCAGGTCACCTGGCTCCAACGCCATCTTCATCTGGGGATTTCCCGGGTCCTGGCCAGCTCTGGCAGCCTGAGACCCTATGGAAGTTTCAGGAAGGTGAGCTGCATTGTCTTTTCGATGCTCTCCAGCTAATACCGGGCCAGCATGAACTTGGACCACAGTCCGGGGCAGCCCTCCGTCATTTCTAGCACAGCAGGTGTTCCCCATTCAGCAGGAGAGCCTTGCTCAACTCTGGGGACCCCTGGGTCTCTGGTTTTACAGGTGAAGCATCCAGTACCTTGGATACTCTAGCATGGCCATGAACATCACCAGCCTAGACCTCACCAGTCCCGGCCCCTGCCAAAAGCAAACAACAACCAGGGGCATCAGAGCACAAAGTGTTTCCCTTCTCTTACCCCAAACCACATCTCAAAAATGGATCTTCATCATAGATCTCCCGGTATGGCATGACAGATAGATTAAGTGAAGATAAATTAAGTGAAAAGCTGGAAAATGCCCCCACTCAACTCCATCCACCTCCGCTTTCTAAAAGTACACACTCGGAAAGAAAAACCTGAGGAAATATGTCTTAGTCTCTTTTGTGCTGCTATAACACAACACCACAGACTAGGTAATTTATAATGAACAGGAATTTACTTGGCTCCCAGGCCTGGAGGCTGGGACATCTGAGACTGAGGGGCCACATCTGGTGGGGGCCTTCTTGCCGTGTTATACCATGGGAGAAGGCATCACAGGGTGACAGAGAGTGACAGAGAGCAAGAGGGGGCTGAACTCGCTTTTATAACAAACCCACACTCACAATAACATTAATCCGTTTATGAGGGCAGAGCCCCGAAGACCTAATCATCTCTTAGAGGTCCTACCTCTCGACACTAGACACTATCGCATTGGGGATTCAGTTCCCAACACATTAACTTTGGGGACACATTCAAACTGTAGCAAAATATTAACCAAAAAAGTATTTGTCATGTCTGAGGGTGTGATTACAGTGAATGTTCTATCTTACATGTTTCCAGAAGGTTTTAAATTAGGCATTGCTTTTTGTACTCCACAATAATAGAGTGTTGGAAAAAGAAAAAGTGATACTTTGGGTCTTGGCCAGCACGCGGATACTTTGGGTCTTGGCCAGCACGTGAGGCCAGGAGGACTGGCAGGACAGGTTCTGGAACAGGACAGTGGCCAGAGAGACCACCTGCCCAGGCTGGGGAAATTCCAACCTTTGGACCAGGACTAAGTTCTCCTGAAGCAGAAAGGAAAACTCAGTGGTGCTAAGAGTCCTTGAGTCATCCCTTTTCTTAAAGGTGTATGTATTTTATTTTTCTGAATTCCTAACGGGATGCTGTCGCTAGAAGCACACATAAGGGACAGGTGCTACCGTGTCCCCCCAGGAAAGGGAGCCAGGTGTCCAAGGAGGAGGAGAGGTAGCAGTTTCACTTTATACTTTTTTGATACCTTTTGAATTATAAACCACATGTATGTATTACCCACTCCAAAAATAAAAAAAAAAACGTAGACATGAAAATAAAGTACTTTCAAAATAGCACTATTAAATTGGTGTTTAATAGGTTAAGCATAGACACAGATGCTTAGCCACTTGAAAACCATGAGTTAATTTTAAAATACTCACTAAGAAACATTTAGAAAATACAGAACAAAAGAGAAAAAGTATGTATGTTTTGTTGAGAGTGCCACCACTCAAAGAAAACCGGCGTTAACATTATAGTTCATGTCTTCCCAGGCTGTTTTCCATGCCTGAGTGTTTTGCTTTGTTTTGTCATAATTTGGATCATGTAGGATTTTAGAAATTACTTTTTGAAGATCTGAATGTGGCTAAATGCTTACAATATGGTATTATGGTATAACTCTGAGCATCATTCTTACATGCTAGTATTGGGGCCTCGCTTAGGATGGGAAGCCCTGGGGAATCGCAGATGGAAATTCTGCCCCCACCACCCTGCACCCTGGGGCACGTGGCTGGAGGTGGGGGGACAGGGAGGCTCCTGGGCTACCGACCAACAGAGCTCTGTGCCTGTCGGGGTCGTCTCCAGTCTCCGTTCTCAAGACACCGCCCTCCCCATCACCTGGCGCACTGCGAGGAGAGACCGTGTGCTCTGGGGCCAGTGCGATGGAGGTCGTCAGAGGGCACCGAGTGGAGTCGGGAAGAGTGATGGGGGTGCGCGCCTGGAGGAGGGAACGGAAAAGAGGAAATGATGGATGGGAAGGAAGACAGCCCGAGACAGGAAAACTGTCA
>RJWJ010030773.1:0-19324 GCA_004363605.1 Indri indri | reverse complement strand
GGCTTGGCATATAGTGAGTATTCAGTGAGTTTTTGGTATCATTATTTTTATTATCATTTGAATAGCTGGGTTATAAAGTCATAAATAGATAATATGTAAGACCGGAAAGGACTTCCCAAGTGATACAGACGTTACGTGCTCTAGGATTTCAGCAAGGGGAGAGATTACTTCTGTCATCGTTTATCAGAGAAGGGTTTGCAGAGGAGCTGGACTTCATGTGGGGCATGTGGACCTGTCTGAGACTCTGATGGACGACTCCAGCTGGAATCTTAGCTCCTTGCAGAAGAGGAAAGGACGAGAGTTGCTGGAGGGAGAGAAGGAGGTTCATTTGGGTCTGGAGCCAGGGTGAAGTACGGAAGAGCAGAGGGAGTCGCACTGCAAAGGTAGACTAGGCGTAGGCTGGGATAGCTTGGATGGCAGCCTAAGGGCAAAGCCTCCTGAGAGGCAGGTGTGTGTGCAGCACAGGTGTGAGGGGAAGATTTTCAAGGAAAGAGTACTGAAATCATAGCAGTGCTTTAAAGAAATTGCCTTGGCAGTTACCCAGGAAATGAACCTGGTTAGATGGCTGGGAGGATGAAGTCCAGGGGCAGAAAAGACAGAGCATAATTTCTTGGTATTTCAGGCAGGAAGAGGTAATAAGGGAGAAAGTAAGGCAAATTATCGCACTCCAGATTTTCACCTGGGAACTAGAAGAATGGTGGGGCTAGAAACAGGGGAAGGGGTGCCAGGCACTTCAAGAGATGCTCTCATTCAAGGAGGAATGAAGAAGAAAGGCCAGACCAAGAGGAAGACAATGGATAGAGACTCCAGGTGGTGAAGGTGCCAAGAAGATGAGAGAAGAGCTTCAAGAATCGATTGATATGGTAAAGGTTTCATGATGAGAAAGATGAGACCTGAGAAAAGCCCCTGTTAGCCCAAAGTTGTTCAAAGAGAGAGAGATGGATTACTAGAGCTTCGAAGACAGGAGGAAGAGAGTGAATGATTATCAACCAGTTTTTTGAGAAATATGATGGCAAATTGAAAGGAAACATTAGGATGGTAATCCCAAGCAGGAAGAGTTAAGGTAAGGTTTGTTGGTGAAGATTTTGGAGTAAGAGATATGAACATATTTTCAGGCAAAGGGATGAAGGTGTAATGAGGCTACTGTGCTCTGGAAATCTTTGTTGAGCAGCCGTGAGGACCCAGGTATGTCTTGCTCTTCAATAACCTTTTGTAACTTCCCCCGTTGGTCACAGAGAGAACAGGGAAGATGGATTGGTATGTCCCCTAGGACCAGAGTTTGCAGGTGGCCCAGTGGAATGCCAAGAAAGAAAGAAATAATAGAAAGCTCGCAAAGAGAGTGCTTAAATAGATGGCCATGGCACCCGGGTTTGGTGAGAAGATAGGAGTAGCTCGAAGTAGTTGGAAGGCTAAGGGGAGGTGTGGAAGGCCTGGTGCTCTCAGTGAAGGCAGAGGTCCCGTGGGGGTGAGGAAGGGGAGGTAAGAGGGCATATGCCCTCCAAAAGTCAAACTTAATCACCTATTTTGAAATTACAGCAGTCCCAGATGGTGATAGTGGGGGGCAAGGTCACCACGCAATCACAATCACACCATGGTGATTTTGCAAAACTGGGATGAAAGTCATTGGCATTGAGGAGTTCAAGGAGGTGAGCAACCAGGCAGTGAGGATGTGGAAGTGACAGAGAATGCTTGCAGAGTGCAAAGCAGAGTGCGAGCCAGGTGCCAGTCTTCAAAGAACAGCGGAAGCCCAGGGGTGATGGCTAAGTATGCCAGGAATGGAGGGACGACAGGGAGGGGGAGGAACTTGTGCCTGGGGGGCAGTCACGGTGACCAGAGGGACTCCAGGGAGATGGAAGGGGATTTGGAGGCAGAGACTCCTGAAAAGGAAGGGGGCCTCGAACACGTCCCTGCATTGCGCATGCTGGTGGGGACAGAAGTGCCTCAGAGGGGCAGCAGTGCAGGGTGCAGCGACCCAAGAAGACCCACATCGCCAGCAGCTTTGACATTGTTACAATAACGTCTCCTGGATGGGGAGGTGATTTCCCTCAGTCACACCTTCAAAGAGACATGGGCTCTGTTTGTTTGTCCTCCTCTCCGTCAGAGACATTAAATGGCCAGGTTGGGTGTGAGGCTGAGACAAGGACAATCCCTTGCCTAATATGGAAGTCAGAGGTTAGAGAAATTTTGGACCTTTTCCACAAAGCCACAGCTTCCTCCTCTACCCCTACAACTAAAAGGAAGAAAAAGTTTTCGGTGTATTCTCAACCCACGCTGGCTTGTTGCTAAACTCCGCAAACCAAACCAATCGACCAAACCAAACAAACAGGATTTGTACTCTGATGCAGAATGCCTAAGTTTAGCTGTTGACCTAAGTTCCTCTTTACATCATTCAAACACAATAATCTCTTTTTCAAATTTCCAAAGACACACACATTTTTAAAGCAAATTGCCTCTGGAAAAGTTTTAGGTATATTCATTGAGGTTTTGCACATTCTCTTGCCATCTACATTAAAGGGCACATAGAATAGAGGATGCTGAGCTGTCAGTGCAGGAATCAGCTCCCACAACATGCAGGACACTGTGAACAATACCATACCTGAAGGGGACTCTGAGGACACAAGGTTTCACTTCACATGGAAAAAGTGAGCAAATCTGAGCTAGAGCCAAGGACGGTCCTGTCATGTCATCAAGGATTGAAGATAATTATGATTGCCCCTAGGATTCTTTTCCTAATAACTTTTTTTCTAGCTCAGTTGCAGGTAAAGGGTTGTATCTACTCTATGAATCAAAATGAGTCTATTTTTAAAACAATATTGTAGTGACTGCTTTTTCCTTTCAAAAAAACTACAAAGAAAACAAGCATCTGCATTGCATGCTATACAGAATTAAATATTGGTATTTTGCATTTTTCTTTCTTTTTTATAACAAAAACATAGTATAAAGTGAAAAACATCTTTATTCCTGCTTAGTCCTATTCTGTGCCTTCCTTCTCTTGGACTGCATTGTGTAGTTTTTTCATTATATGGCATTGTGTATGTTTTTCTGCAACTGGCTTTTTAATGCTTCTTTCCCTTTGGCTTTCCCCTCCACTTTTTAATTAATTATTATTATCCATCCATGCTGATGCATACAGAGTCAGTTCATCATCCCTGTAATAATGCCAAAAATTTTCTATCAATTTTCCTACTGATGCATATATATATTAGAATTTTGAGCGATCCTGGATACTGCGAAATTGCTCTCCAAAGTGATTTACCAAATTACACTCACCCAGAAGTGTGTGAGAGTTTCTAATTTCCCCCAGCAGTGTTTGAGAATTCCTAGTTTCTTATCACACTGGTTTTATCTATGTGTGTTTCCTTCCTTCCTCCCTCCCATCCTCTTTCTTTCTGTCTGTCTTTCTGTCTTTCTTTCTTTCTTCTAACATCTTCATTTTCAAGGGAAACATATGATAGAGGTCAGTTGCCTCACTTAAGGTGAACCAGAACAATCCCACTGGCCAGGCACAGTGGCTCATGCCTACAATCCTAGCACTCTGGGAGGCCAAGGTGGGAGGATCGCTTGAGGTCAAGAGCTCGAGACCAGCCTCAACAAGAGTGAGACCCTGTCTCTACTAAAAACAGAAAAATTAGCTGGACATGGTGGTGCACACCTGTAGTCCCAGCTACTTGGGAGGCTGAGGCAGGAGGATCCCTTGAGCCCAAGGAGTTTGAGGTTGCTGTGAGCTAGCCACTCTAGTCCAGGTGACAGAGCGAGACTCTGTCTCAAAAAAAAAAAAAAAAAACAGCAATCTCACTGATGTTCGCATATACGTTCCCTCTTTGACAGGTTTCATATTATGGTTTACACACTTCCTTTTAATCTCTCAATGAGATAATAAAAGTTGTAGAGCTCTTTAGTAGTTCCCTCTGAGCACTCCATCCTCAATGACAAATGTGATGTTAGTGTTAATAGTTGGCAGAGAAAAACTGCAAATGAAAGGAGTCTAGTCTCACCCCTGATGCAGGCTGAGCCAAAGCTGGCGTGACTGATTCTTGCTTCACAAGGCTACTTTTAGCTCTTGCAGAAAGAGCTACACGTCTGTGGTAAGTGATCTTTGAGTACCTAACAGACCACATGTGTTCTGTTACCTGCCATGGTCATTTCTACTTCTCACGATTGCTCCAACATCAGGACTCACTCTTCTCAGTAAAACATCCACACTGAGCTCTTAGGTGTGCCATTTCTCCCCCTTGCAATTATGAAATTAATGACACATTTATTTCAAAAGTAAAAAACAAAAAATAAGCAAAACAAAACAGTCTTCATGTTTACCTGCTTCTCTGGCACTAAGAGCTTTAGTGAATAAAATTGAACTGATTGACCAGATCATTTCTTGAAGAAAAATAATTTCATGTCTTTCATATGAAAAATATAAATATTATAATTCACAAATTATAAAATTAAAGAGAAACCAAACCACACCAACATATTGATATTTTCTAGTCTCTTCCTGTCAAAACGTCACTGCCCTCTTTGTTGGAGGGTTCGCTATAACTGATTGATAGCAGGACATTTCTGAATAGATGCTCACAGGGCTAGAATTCCTGAAAATACTACCTTATGGAACTTTTGAACAGGTGAAACGTGTGCCCTTTGCTTATCAAGGTCTTCTCCCCTCAGAGGTATCGGTTTCAAGGGTCCAAAAAGAGCTGACTTTCACCATATTTAGTAAACCCATGTCCAGCTATTGTTTTACATATTCCTGCTTTGAGTTTTGCCTATACCTGTGGCCTAACTGAAACTGTCACCTCCTCATTGTTCAGCTGAGGTAGCTTTGTCCTTTACTTTCATAATCAACACGCTTAGTTTATTCCCTGTTTTCATTTTACATACTCAGGGAACATATAAAACTAGGCAAAACATTCAAGAAAACAGTTCTGCCACTACAAATTCCTGATACAACTTGCTGTAAGCACCGTTTCTCACCTGCCCTCTGTTAAAAGATCATCTTCAGAAAGGTGAAATCCTGACTCTCATACAAATATAAAATGAACATGAGACAGAGATTTTACTTAACTCATTCATTAATGAGGGGAGTGGTAAAATGGTAAAAGTCATTCAAAGGGAATTCTCAACAGTAGATGTATTTTGATATAGACAATCAGGAATCCTGAATTGAATTTGCTAATAGATACAAAACTGGCCAATGTCCTAACATGCACTAAAATATAATGTTTGGAATAATCATTTCTAGAGTGTGGAAATCAATTTTATCTCTACTGGACAAAATTAATTTGCGTTTCTATGGACAAGAATCATTTGCATTACTGTTAGTTTCTATATCCTTTAGAATCATAAAATAGCCAGTCAAAGATAATCAAAGGTATAGACCCTACAGGTTCAGCTCTCCAATCGAGTGCTGTTTGCTAGACAATACTCAACATTCTGTTGGCAGGATACCCTTTCCCCATTTCCAAGTCTTTCGTTATTTTTTCCTGACACTTCCATTTCCAAAAAAAGTAATATCCATTAATTAGGAACCAAATTGAGACTTCACGAAGAAGATTCGAATGATTGGTTTAATAAATATCTTTGCTTCATTATAGATATATGCATATGTGAAATTCCAGTTAGGTACGCAAAACTGGATATTCAGAAGCACGCATATTTTAATCATCTTTATAGATGTTAGGGTGTGGGTCTCTGTTGCTATAGCTTATCCTGCAACCGGGCAGCCTCAGCTGGGGCTTCTCAGCCACACGAGGCCCTTACAAATGCACCGAGTGATCTTTTGATTCAGGGTAACCATGAGAAATAATCAGAATACACGCTCGTACATTCTAGTTGTAACATCATTGTGGAAGTGTTCCAAACCGTGAAATACAACATGATTGCAGGGCTTTGACAACGTTTCGAAGTCCAAGCAAAGTGCAGAAGCTAATTTCTGACTCGTAACAGTGGCACTGTGGCACGTCCCTAGACCCCGCTTGCCTTTTGACTTCTAGGAGACACAGGTTTGATTCATCAGGGAGCACAAGTGGGAAAGGTGTGGGGAGTCAGGCTGCGCTGCTTCTGGATGAGATGCTGACCTGTGGCAGTGGTTTCCTCCATGCCCACGACCTCCCTGTTTTCTAACCTTTGTTCCATCCTTGCTTCATCCACCTCTCCTGTCTTTACCCCTCCTCCCAGATGCCTCCTTCCTCTTCTCCTCTTTCCTTTCCACTGCCCCATTGGACATGCCCTTCTTTCTCCCCCTCTCCTCACCTCCAACAACTTCCCGTTTCCCTTCACCCTTACGAACTTTCGCTCTCTTCTTTGTGGCCATGCTTAAGGCTTCCTTTTCGAATAGAGGTCACTGCCTACTTATAATATAGTCTCCATGAGAACATGCCAAACTGCGGCGTGTTAATCCACATTCACCAACAGCACTGCAATGTTGCCCACGAAGTTGCTCCACTTCGTCTGTAAAACCATAACAACAATCTCATGTTTTCCTCTGAATCATATGTTTTCCTTTCCCAGAATGTAATAACTGTAATTAATGACACTCCTCCTCTTAAACTAAACTTACACAAATCAGACACTGCTGGCTCCTGGCTCCTAGGGATACACTGCTGAAACAGACACAGAGTGGTGGCCCCACAGGATGCAGGGGACACGTGGGCAGGCTTCCTTGCTTCCTGGCTTTGAGCGTTAGGAGAGAGATAGGTGTGGTTTGCTCAAAAGAACACCAAAGGAGCTCGGGGTTTGGGAAATGCATTTTAGAGGGTGTGAGATTCCAAGGGTTGGGGTTTGGGGGTAAGACATTCTTCACAGAGAGATTCCTGTGAGTGAAGAGAGGTGGAGAAGGAGGGATGAGAAGGGAGAGAAGAGAACAGGTGGAGGTGGGCTTTGAGGTAAAGTGGGAGAGGATAGCCAGTGCGTGTTAAAGGGTTTGGCCTTTTTCCTTAAGCTACTGAATGATTTTAGGCATGGGAATCATATCATAAAGATTGGATGAGAGAGAGACCACCCTGGTTGCTGGGAGGCGAATGGATTGGAGGTGAGCGGAGAGATGGCCATGGAGTGATTTTAACTTGGTGATACGTTTGTGCCCTGTGCCTGCTCACACCCACAGCCCAGCATTTTACCCCCTTGCACTAGCGTGTACTGTTGTTTGAGGACTGTCACCCACTGAACAAAACATAGTCCAGGCCCCTTGACAACTCAGCTTGTTAAAATCCACGCACCCCAGGGTTCTCGCCTTCTTTCTCTAGCCAGGACTGGCTTCATGGGTACACAGACAGCCTGTACAGTTGCATAGAGCCCTGTGCTAAGAAGGGCCCTCACCCTTGGTTTAATGTTCTGTTGTCACCATCTTGAAATTCATAATTTTTAAACGAGTGGCCTTGCACTTTCGTTTTATACCGAGTCCCACAAATTATGGAGAGGGTCCTACTTCCAGCAATCCATGGATGGTGGCCTTCAGATCATTCTTTAAAGCCTAGGGCAAAATGGCCTGAGGACTTCGGGAGTCATTCCAGGATTAAGAACAGACAGTCACAAGCCTTTTCAAAGACAGAGCCAAGAGGGTCTTTCCTGAGGCTGGGAATGGACTCTCCATGGGCCTGTTCTGACCTGCCTTTCATCAGCTGCTCTGTGACACGACATCTGGACTGTGGCCAGAATACACTTCGGCTCCGTGGAAGAGGACGAGGGCATTCTTGACTTTTGCAGAGTTAAACACTTGGAGAAACTTCAGGAAGAAAGCACTACTTGGTGGAAGGTAAAGCTCGCCGGCCCCTTGGCTCCCTGCCTGTGGTCCTGCTCCTTCTCTCGGCCATGGTTCCCAGCGTGTTTGTTCTCTTCTTTCCAGTGGCCAGAGGACAAGGTTAAATTTCTTATTTCCTCTGGGGAGACTGGAGAGAGGCATCAGGCACCGAATACAGGAAATCATGTGGAGAGGCTCTCTCATTTATTACAGGCCCCATATTACTTCCCTCCCCCGCCCCCAGTCACACAGCGCCTCCCAGCTTTTCCCGCAGCAGAGGACAGAAGGCAGTTCACCTCTGCTCGCTACGGAAGCCTGCAGGAGCCCGCAGCATCTGAAGCCTGGTCTCCCAAAACCCCACCCTCCTCTGGTTGTGTGATTGAATGGGACGCCCTGAAGTTTCACCTGATCTAAGAGTTTTGGGGGAAGATCTTGAGGAAGGGGTTGAATTTCAGGAGCCTGCAGACCACAGCAGAGAAAGGTAGGTACCTGCATTATTTTGCTTTGTCTTGTGAAACACCAGTCAAGCTGTTCGGAAGTAGATGTGTCTGTCCACACGACATTTCTAGTCAGCTGCATGTTCTCAACCTGGGTGTCTTGTGGAGATTTACAGATTTGCAAGACTAGGAGGAGAAGTAGTGAGAGAGAATATGACATCTGGGCTTTTTGAATGTGTACATCTTTGGATAAAGAGTGCTAACCAGCATAGTCATAGACCGTGGCACCAATTCTTATTTTCTCTGGAGTGTAAATCTCACTAGAAGTTGCATTTTGTAAAATTTTTTGGCTTTTGTATAATGGGGAAAGTTTACCAACTGCTTTTTCTTTTCAATAATGTAGACCCCTGTTGTGATCTTTTTTTATTCCTTTCTGAGTTTTGCCATTGAAGATATACTACAGTTGACAGAGGATGTTCTAACGGAAGTAGAAACAGGTATTTCTAACGTAGAGTACCTGAGCATTATAAGTAAAAGAACAAGCATTTCGTTCAAGGATCTGGTGGATTTCCTTGTTATTTTCTAGGATTTTCTGTGAAATGGTTGCTCTTCCTGAGGTTTCCTGAAATTCAGTACAAGTAGTGACAAGTATCAAGGGATAGCTGAGAGGGCTGACTTGATTTTCTCTGCTGTAATCATCCGCAGGGAGGGTGCTCACTTCCCAGCTGGCTGCTCTTGTTGGTCACTGTTAGGGTTCAAGGTGATGGGTCAATTGAGACCCTAGAGGGGTCAAGGTGTACTCAAATAACACTACATATTTCTCCGGATTAATTTTTTTTGGCCTCTGATGCTTTTATTGTTTCATTTTGTCCTCAAGACCAGCCTTTCCTCTAAGAGAAATAATTCATACTGACTTCATAGAATATCAACCACTTTGTATTTATTTATTGAACATTTACTATTCTTCCCTAGCTTATTTAGTTCAGATGTCGTAATCTCCTACCACTTCTGTATTTTACCTCGGTACAGCCTCCCTCCATTCCGTCCTCCATATCCCGCTTCAGGGCTCTTGGGAAAATGCAGTCCTGGTGCTGTCTCTCTCAGTGCAATATTTCTGTGACACTATGTTGCTTACAGCCCTGCTACCTAAAATGTAGTCTGGGGACCAGCTGTGCCAGGCGTCACTTAGGAGTGACCACTTGGGAATAAATTCTCCTTCCCCTCCCCAGACTTACTGAATCTGCATTTTAACCAGGTCCCTGGGTAATTCATGTGCACAGTAAAGTTTGAGAAGCACTGACTTTAGACAAGACCTTCAAGGTCTGCTCCTTGTTGCCTTGCCAGCCTCACCCTGTCTCCACCTCCCCTCCTGGCCATACTGAACACCTCCTGTCTCCCCCGTGTGTGAGCACTCAAAGGCCTGCCTATTTCTGTGTGTGCTGCCCTCCCAGCCTGGGGCACCGCCATTCATCTCCTCCCAGACTCCCCACTACAGCCCAATTTGCAGCCCTTCACTCCCCTCATCCAGCCCACCTCCTCCTCACCTGCCCTCAGGTCTGCGATTTGTACGGCACTTGGTGAAATGTTTTCACCTTAGCCTTTAGCACGTGAGATGACGGTTGCTATGTATTTTTTCATCCTAAGGAGTTATGTGTTTTTTATTTCTGAATCCATAGCACTTGACACATGCCTGGCACACAGCTTGTTCTCAGTCAATGTTTGTTGGATGAATGAGGAATGAACAAATGAATGTATATATTATCCAAAGAACCCAACTTCATGATCAGATTGAGATCTATAGTTTTTCCCCAAGGAGACTGCCAATCCCTGTAACTTTTTCCCACACTGTCCGTTCTGAGGCTTTGCTGGATTCCTTTATTCAGCAAATACTTTGAGTACCTATTATGTGCCATGCCTTTTAGAATCTATTTCTCTATGTCGCTGTGGATAGCCTCTTCCATTCGGTGTTTCCCCATCAGTGCCCCTCATTCTCCACCACTCCAAGTCAAGGACTTACTGAGCACCTTTCACATCCCAGGCAGTGTGCTATGTGTTGGGACATGATGGCAAACAGTGCAGACGGGAGTCCTGCCTCCATGCAGCTCTCATCCAGAGTACTCGCTTTCTGTCATCCTCTATCCTGCTTCTCCCTACAGAAGCATTAAGGAAAACTGAAACAAGCCACATCCCTAATAAATGTTGGCACATCCAAGTAAAGGTGTCGAGAGCTTGAAGGCAGTGTGGTTCAGTGGAAAGGAAGCTGAACTGTGCTTTGGAGCCTCAATGTTAGTCCTGTACCTGCAACTCTCTTGCCATGTGACCTTGGGAGGATCCACAACCTTCCTCTGATTTTCTCAAGTAGTGAACAAGACAGAGAGCTACAGGAAAGAGAACCCCCCTTGCTTCATAGAGAGCACAGAGAAGACCACATCCAGGGAGACTCTGCACTCACATTCTCTTATGCTACATGATAATCTGAAGGGCAGTGCTCTGTAGTTCTCTGAGTCAAATCAGCAAAGAGATCTTTAAAAAGTCATTTCATTGCTATGCCCATGTGCTCGGCCATCAACATTAATATTGCCCTGTGGTACCTTCCCAAGTGCGCAATGTGGCGATGGCTCCCCAGGGAATAGTGCCCTGCAGCTCAGAGGAATCCGTTAGGTGTGTGTTGTTGGGTGTAGAGTTGGTCTGAAGTGGGTCAGCTGAGGAGGGAGGCATTGCCATCCTGAAGCAGTCTCGGCTTTGGGAAAGCAGCCAGCAGAAGGGAAGTAGCTCTACCAAGTGGTGCAGGAAAAATCTAGAATAGCCAGTCCCTTACATTGACCCTTGCTACAGCATAGTTGCAAGTACTTTCTGATTACGTGTGGGGTTTTGCTTTTTCCACCTAAAGATTTTTATCTTAGCCAGATTTCACCTAGAATGAAATGTTCGGGCAAGACACAGTTTCATTTGCCCCGGACTTTACGGACAACTAAGAGAAAACAAATACTTTCTGCTTGTTCTCCAGACACAACCCCTGGACTTAGGCTGATGCCAACTGCCTAGGCAGTCTCAAGTCATTACTCCTTCTCTGAGCCTTTGTCTCTTGCTCCCCACCATCCACAGCTGCCACATGAGATGCCTCCTGGGCCTCCAGAATTCCTTCTTGCTTCCTGTTGCTCACAGATCTCTCTGCCTCCATGCATCCTGCATGCGCACCTTGTCTGCAGCTGCCTTTCAGCTGCCAAATGTTTTCTGTAGGTCATTTGCTAAGCACTCAAATTCACATTAATCTCTACCAATAAGCAGAAGTTGTAGCACACCTGCATGGCAGGTTTCTAATGGCCTGCCACGGATCTCAGACTGTATCTGAGATCAGCCTTGGCTATATCTGGCTCAACACTTCTTTTTTAACCAGAGGCACGTGGTGCACTAGAGGGAGGAAGAGCTGATTTTGAATCCCCCATCTCGAACAAGTAAATTATATCTTCCTTGAACAAGTAATTGTATCTTAGCTTTGTTTCTGAAAATATGAGCTAATTTTTTTGCACACAAGGTTGCAGAGCAGATTAATTAGCTGAAATGCTTAATATGTTGCTTCAAAAAATATACCAGACCTTAAAAGAGGGGGCCGGCTAAGACAGTGAAAGTGAAAAAATTGTCATTCACTTAATAGTTAAAGGAACATCCAGAGGCAGCACATGAAGGCTGCCTTCAAATACGTAAAGGTTTCTGTGTGTGGGAAAAGAGAAGGCCAACAGAGGATCAATGAGTGGAAATTAAAGTGTAACAGATTTCAGCTCAATGTGCGGAAGGATTTACCCACCATCTGAATTGTCTAAAAATGGGTGAGCTGCCTTGTGGAGTGGTGAACGCCCTGTCCTGGGCATTGTTCCAGCACCCTGGAAGACTGATCCAGTGGCCAGGGTGCTCCCAAAGGGATGGCCACATTGGGTGGAGTCCGGGTGATGACCTCGAAGGTCCTTTCCCGCTCAAAGCTGTCAAGAGTCTCATGATGTCAGTTCCCAAATCCAAGCCACCAAATGAAACTCTGCAAAAATACCTTCAGGCTGGAATGACGATAGCTGACTTTCTACCAGCTAGCCCTACCTACCTGCCGCAATAAGTTTAAAATAGGGTCTTTGCAACAATAGGGCAGGTTAGACTTCCAGGAAAGAGCAAAAAAGACATGAGAACAATGAGGAGGGAAAAGTTCACTCCAAACTACTGTTCTTGGGTTACTCTTTAACTAGATTGTGGGTTACTTCTTGTGCAGCAAACACATTCCTATTTGATGGAAAATTGCCACATTTTAATGCATGTGCAGCCAAAGTAGAGTCAGGCAAACAACAGCAAGGCTCAGAGCTCTGTCCTTGATTCCTTTGCTATCTGGAAAATAGAAATGCGACTACCTGGATGTGAGTTCTTAGCCATTCAGAAGTCTAATTTGAAAAAGTGAAAAATGAATGATTCTAAATTGCAGGGACTATGGGTGGGATATTTGACTTTTGGGGAGAGAAGAGAGCTGGCTGGGGCTACCTGCCTGCTCTGAGTCAAGCTCCTTGGCCGCTGCTTCCCACCCGCTTTTCCTTTTATGCTAAATAAGCCACACTAACAGCAGCCTGTCTGACAAACAAGGACCTGAAGGCTTTTAGAGAAGTGAGGATTTAGTTTAGGTAGGTCCTCTATACGTATCACACGCTCAGGCTGCCCAGGGACTTTTTGTTAACACTTTATCCTTCGTGGACTTGGAAGAACCTGTTGGTCTTGCAGTTTGGGGCCCTAACATGTTTCTGAAGATGCTTAGGCAGCATCTCAGTATGTCTTTGCTTTCTTCAATTTTGCTTTGAGATCCTGGGGAAAGAAAGCAACAGCCGTTTCAACAGAAATGGGTATCAGTAAATGCTACATTTTGTCAAATCGAAACAAAGCCATGATATATTTTATTCTTGAGGTTTACCTAAGCTTGCTTTCTTAAAGGCAACAATTTTTTTTTTTTTTAAATTCCCTTTGAAAATGTAATCAACTGTGCAGGGCAAAATCATAGAAACCCTTGCAGACTGGTGTGTTTATTTTTAGATGCATGTTGGCCTACCCAGCATAGCAAAGCCACTGTCTAATGTCCGAAGCGTGGCCCTGGGAATTTCCTCTAACAAGGCTGTGTTTCCGCCCATTGTTACAGCACAAAGGGCAGAAGGAGGCCTGAGTGGAGGCTCATGCTAACCCCACCTAGAGTAAAATCTGGAACCTGTCATCCCCTCAGCTGATACAGTCCTGAGTGCCAGGGTCAAGGTGGAGGTCACCCGTCAGCTCTAGGCTGATGCAAATGAGCAGTCGTGCATGATTATTTCATCTAAAAATAGCCCAGAAACCAGTGATAGCACACCAAAGTAAAGGCTCAGCTTTCTATTATTTGTAGTCAAGGATCTAACCCTCACCTGTGCTGCAAAGCGGATTCTGGTCTAGCCGTGAAACAGGGATGCCATTAGAGCAGTGGTCCCTAAACTTTTTGGCACCAGGGACAGTTTTCATAGAAGACAATTTTTCCATAGACCAGGAATGGGGGTTGGGGGATGGTTTTGGGATGACTCAAGCCCGTTACATTTATTGTGTACTTTCCTTCTATTATTATTACATTGTAATATATAATGAAATAATTATACAACTCAACATAGGTTGGGGACCCCTGCATTAGAGGATCCTGGGTTGGATTGCAATTAATAAAGGGGTTTTAAGAATATTTTAGTAAAAAAAAAAAAGCCACATATACACATATCCCCAAGACACATACAGGAAAACAAGTATCAGATACCTGAAATCCCCAGAACTTTGCTGTTATCCTAGGCCATTTGCTGATCGTTGATTTATTCATCTACAAAACTGATACAATGGATTTCACATCTTACTAGTTTGGGGATAAATAAGGTACACTATTGCAAATAATCTGACCCAAATTAGACTTTTGCTGTAGGTTTTGCATCTTGGTCCTAATATGCTTTGAGCTCCTTACAAGAAACTAATGGACAAACATTTACTCTCAAGTCTCCAGGATTGTTTTGGTTTGTTTTGGTTTTATTGCTACTGAAGAAAAAGAACCCGAATTCATTATTTAATTGGCACACTTTACTATCAGAGCTTTTCATGCCTTTGTCAAAATGTCCCCACTCCTGGGGAAGGTTACTGCATTATTATTCAAAGTTGCAATGCTGGGTGTTGTGCCTGGAAGTCTCCATGGAAGATGAAGAGGTAGGACTCAGGTCTGCACACAGCAGTCTACACCCGCCTTGTCCTGTATCGGGGCTGTGATCTGCATTCCAGAGACCCGTCCCTGTCCCCTGTACAATCAAAGGCCCAAGGAGCAAGGGGGACCTGCACGTACAAATGTAGGGACAGTCCTGATCAGGGACAGGACTGTTGGGCTGTGCCAGCAGGTGGCTGCCCAGGCCCCCTCCAAGTCCCCAGATGCAGGAAAATGTGTTCTAGCCCTTTGGTGAGAATGCGAGAATGTTAGTAAAAATGCCTTTATGGATTGTTCTGTTTGCAAGTGTTTATTATCAGACACCCCTCAGGGATTCACAGGGCAGGTTGCAAATGTCCAAAGTGGGGCCTGGGAATTTCCTTCCACAAAGCCTGTGCTTCCTCTCTTTGTTACTCCTCAAAGAACAAGCTGAAGCATTACTAGAGATCCCTACTTAACCCTTTCTCCTGCTCCACATCACAGAAAGATAACACTGCCAGCCATCTAAGGAGCAAAATAATTTGTGGAGTATTGTTGTGTGTGTGCCTGCAGGTATGCATGTACACGTGACCTGCATGTGTGTGGGTTATTGGGCAGGAAAAAGGTAAAATGCAAAACTTAGAAAACATATTTTAAAAGCTTTTCATTAAGTGTCATAACATGCACCCAACCATTGGTCAGACCAGATAAAACTTCTACTTTCTTTGTCATAATATGCATTCTTAATAAAAATGCTGACTCCGTTTCAGTTCCCTGTCCCCAGCGCAGGACCCTCCTAGAAATGTAGTTCCTTTTCCCTTTGGAGTCTATTTATTGGCCTGAGCTTAGGGCATGATAAGTTGAAAGATTTTTCTATCAACCAAGAATTATTTATTAAATATATTCTATGGCCTGAATTCTACTAGGCACAGAGGGAAAGCAGAAGTTTTGCCTGCAGGAAAATTCAAGAGCATGTGATATATTTATGCACATCTACAGACACACACCCACGTATTGCAAGCGAGAGTGCAAAGAAGTCAGATAATGGTAAGATCTAAGGCCAGGAGAGATTAGAAGAGCGGCACAAGCCCTCACTTACCCTGAGACTCTTCAATTTATCCACGAGACATTTTCATGGTGTCTTTCCTGTCCTCAAATCTCCAAGCACCAGCACGGCCAAGCACATGCACCGTGCACGTACACATGTGTACACATGCACACGCCTCGCTCTCAGCAGACAGCTTTGCCTTCTTGGGGAAAATAGCTCCCCTTGACCTTCTCGCCACCAGCTCCATGCCAGTGTCAGCTTCAACACCTAGCTCTTCATTCTTCTCTCCTGTCCCGAGGGAAGAGGGGCTCCTCCCTGCTCCCTGAGCTCAGCTCTCCCTCCCTCCCCTCTTACAGGATCTTTCCCAGTATCATTTAGCTATGATTAGGTCCTTCTCATCTTCAAACAGCAGGAGCAGCCACTCTTCCCACCCATATTCCCCTTTAGCTACTCTTCCATCTCTTCCCCTCTCCACAAAATTCTTGAAAGACCTCTGGATGTTCGTGTCTCCACATCATCACCAGCCATTCACTCTTTTCTGTCTCCCCGACCCCAGTGCACCTTAGCAAATGCTTTCGCCAAGATGATCTCTGACCTCTGTATCCTCAAACCCATCTTGCCTCATCAGCAGCAGGATTTGACCCTGCTGACTGCCACGTCCTCTAGCCTTGTCCCTGCCTTCTGGGACAGCACGGGCTCCTGGATTTCCTCCTCATTCTCTGGCCTCAATGTCTCGATTTTCTTTGCAGGGGCCTTTCCCTCTGCCGTTCTCTCAACTTCCCAGTGGCCACAACCGGGGCCACCTTCTCTTCTCCACCCACACCACCCCCTGCTGTGGTTCATGCCTCTGCCTAGAGTTCTCTTTTCTCCCTTGTCTCTCAAGTAAAGGATCCTCCAAAGTCCATTTTCAATGCTGCCACGCTACTTGCATTTTACATGCCTCCCCATCCCTGCGCAGAACTGATCTCTCCTGTAGGTGCCACATGGCACTTTCCCAAGCCTCCTTTATGGTGCTTTTTATATTTCTTTTCTCAGTACTTGTTCACATGTACTTCTTTCCTAAGACATAGGGATGCCATCTCATTCATCTTTTTATTTCTAGCCCCTCGCACAGTACCTGGCACATACAATTTTCAATAAATGTTTCGTAAAGAGTTAGGAATGCCAAAGTGTCATTTAGCAAATGACTTATCCCTGGGATAAAATAACATCTTGTACTGTTTCAGGATGGATGTGTTAGTAAATTTTAATTTTAATACAATGTTTTAAATTTTAAACTACTCACGTTTAGGCTATTAACATATTTTTACCTTTTCTTTAAGATTAAAACCACAAGTCTTAACACTTTCTGTTCGAATTTTCAGTTCCTCTTTAAAAGCAGAAGTGAATGAAATTTGGATTTGATTCTATATTTAGAAATTCTATATTTAGAGAGAATTTATATTTAGAAATTTCTCTATATTTAGAAATTTCTTTCTATATTGAGAAATTCTCTCCACCGGGGGAGAATTTCTGAATGTCACGAATGACACTGTATACTCATGCACCCGCAGTGGGGTTGCCGTGGTGTAACAAGCAGAACTAATATTTTTTGAGGTCACCACTTCACCGTGGATGCTGGCATTGCGTAAATTTTCTGCAGCTACACCTGCAGAACTTGTCCTCTCTTCTTTCAAAGCCACAGAGATTGATTTACAGAGTTGTCTGAAGGAGAACCATGGCGACCACAGAGAATGAGCCTGAACGCTGAGCCCATACAGAATCTACCATCCTCCGTGTCCCAGGAGTACGTAGGGCAGGGATGAGTCTTAGAGGACGAGGCCAGAGGCTCACCGAGCTCTTCGAGGCAGGTGATATGCTACCTCGTCTGTTGGGACTATGAGGATTTGAAAGTACATGCACTGCTATTGATTTTGAAAAATCTCATCCCTTTAAAATCTCTATTTTGGATTTTTAAAATAATGGGTATATAATCTGCTAGTACAAGAGAGCTGTAAATGGCCTGTAAAATACTGGAGAGATGCAAAGCATGGTTTGTCCAAGGGTGGTCTAGAAACCAGCAGTAGATGAACTGGCTGGAGTACTGGTCAAAATGTAGACTCCCAGGCTCCACCTGGACCTATTAATTTGAAACCTGTGTGTGCAGGAAGGTGGGGATGGGGGCAGGAAGGGGAGCAGTGCTGCGGAATCCACATTTTCAACCAGCAGCTTAGAAGACACTTCCAAAGTTTGATGCGCATTTGGTCAGGCATAAAATACAATATTTAGAAAACATCTACTAGCTTTGTTTAGAAAAGTGTTTACACTGGTGGCATAGCGGCCCCTCCCTGCCTTCCTCTGGGCAGGCTAATGATTTTGCAGTCTAGGCTCATCTTTGTAACCCTTGTCTGGGCTGCATATTTTGCATATATTTGGAAGCGAATCCTACATTGCTTTGTACCATCCTTTGCACTATCGCGTGTTTAACATTTCATTCTTTGTGTCTGGACAGCTTATCTTGAAGCACAATAGAGTGTAGTGGCAAGAGCTGGGTTTGGGATTCAGATTCTCCCTCCAGGTTCCTCAATTTGTTTGACTTTCAATCTAGTTTTTAAAAGAGGCTTGGTTAAGTTGTTTAACCTTTCTGAACCTCCCTTTCTAAAGTGGGAGTAGCTAACTAGTTCAAAGAGTATTGTGAAGATTAAATGACATTGTGCATAAAAATGTTTTTAAAAACACTTAGCATAGACCCTGTGATGGAGTTGGTTTTCAACACAAGTAGCAATTAATAATAACAGCAATATCATTGCCAATAGCAACAATAAATTTGCTATAAGAAATAAATCATGTCTTACAGTTTCCCAAACTCACGGATGATTTATTTTTTTTACAGCATTAAGATAGTATTCTGCACAAGGTAGGTGCTCAGAAACATTTGTCCAGTGAATGAATATGTCATTCATGACCATGAGTGAATTTATTGGTAAAAAGGATAGGATTTTTAAAATACAAATATGTGACCAAACTGCTAACACAACGTGACAGGTGACTTTGAGATCAAGTCTGGGCTACTCTTGACGAAACTTAGTAATGTTCTGCAAAAATCATCCATTTTCCCACAGATTGTAAGTTCTCCTTACTTATGAATACTTTATCAGACAATTCAGACTATATGTTTCAATTTCATATCTGATGTAAATTACTAAATCCACTAAATCCATGGGTTTCTTTTTTCTTCTTTTTACTTGAGACTCATCTTCAGTGAATAATTTCAAAGGTGGCAATTTTCAGGAACATGTGGATTTATTTATTATAATGGATTATCCTTGAAAAACAAGACCTCTAATTAAGGCATTGGCTAATGCCTATATCTTATTTATTGATCTACCCTAGTTCCATTTTTAACCTCAACAACTAAACCACCAAACCACAACATCTACACACCTGCATGAGCACACACCCACACACACACTTCTAATGGGGATGAATGGGAGATCTTAGTTGTGACCTTGTAGAGTATTATATCAAAGAAAGAGAACAAGAGAGGAGAAAGAAATATTAGCAGCCTAGAGAAGGAATACGCAGATTTAGAGAGAGAAAGGGAAAGAAAGAGAGAAACAGAGACTATGAATAACAAAGTATCCTGTATGGAGGGTTCTAATGACAGAAACATCTTAGGACCTTCTGGTCCTTTTTGTTGCTTAGCACTGAGGCCTCAGCACTCACCAGGCTCTGCTCTAAACTCTTGATATGGATTCCCTCATTTAATTTGAGAAATATTGCACCACTATCTCCATTTTACTGCTAGAAAACTGAGCATCAGAGAGGTCAAGTAACTTGCCAAAACTTACATAGCTCTTTCAACCCAACAATCTGGCTCCATAGCCCATGCTCTTAACCTCTTACAGCATCTCCAATAATGTGCCGCCTCA
>RJWJ010030772.1:0-19677 GCA_004363605.1 Indri indri | reverse complement strand
GGGGGTACAAATACAGTTTTGGTACATGAGTATAATTGTGATTTCACGAAGACTGAGCTTTTGTTGTATTCATCACCTGAATTACCATTAGGTAATTTTTCTTCCATCACCCTACCCTTCCACCCTCACACCTTTTGGAGTCTTCAGTGTCTATTATTTCACTCTGTATGACCATGCAAACCCACAATTTAGCTCCTAGCTATATGTGAGAACATGCAGTATTTGATTTTCTGTTCCTGAGTTACTTTACTTGGGATAATGGCCTCCAATTTCATCTAAGTTGCTGTGAAAGACATTATTTCTTTGTTTACTATGGCTGAGTAGTATTCTAGAGTATGTGTGTGTATCGCATTTTCTTTTTCCATTCATTGTTTGATGGACACTTAGGTTAATTCCATATCTTTGCTGTGAATAGTGCTGTGATAAACACACTATCACAGGTATCTTTTTGATATAATGGTTTATTTTCCTATGGGTAGATACCCAGTAGTACAATTAATGAATTGAATGGTAGATCTATTTTTAGTTCTTTGAGAAATCTCCATACTGTCGTCTATAGAGGTTGTACTAATTTATATTCCCCCATCAGTGTACCAATATCTATTGTTTTTGCATTTGTACCAATATCTATTGTTTTTGTATTTTAAAGATTTATTGGGATTTGTTTTGTGCCCTAACATATGGTCTGTGTTAGAAAATGTTCCATGTGCTGATGAGAAGAGTGAAAATTCTGTAGTTGTTGGGTAAAATGTTCTGTAAATGTATGTTAGGTTTATTTGTTCTAGAGTTCCGTTTAAGTCCGGTGTTGTTCTGTTGATTTTTTGTTTGATGATCTGTCTAGTGCTATCAGTGGAATGTCAAATTCCCCTACTATTATTGCCTTGTTGTCTATCTCTGTTCTTAGGTCTGGTAATATTTGTGTCATAAATCTGGGCGCTCCAGTGTTGCATGCACATATATTTAAGATTGTTATTTCTTCTTGTTGAATTGATCCCTTTATCATTATATAATGGCATTCTTTGCCTTTTTTTTTTTTTACCTTCATTGATTTAAAGTCTGTTTTATCTGATGTAAATATAAGTACTCCTGTTCACTTTTGGTTTCCATTTGCATGGAATGTCTTTCCACCCCTTTACCTTGAATCTGTGAAAGTTTTTATCAGTTATTTGAGTTTCTTATTGGCAACATACATTTGAATTCTGTTTTTTTAAAATCCATTCCACCAACCTCTTATCTTTAAGTGAGGCATTTAATTCATTTACATTCAAAGTTAATATTGCTATGTGAAGTTCTGTTTCCATTATAATTTTAAGTGTTAACCAGTTGCTTTGTATATTCGATTGTGTGATTATTTTATAAGAATGTGAGTTTTATGGTTTCATGTGTTTTTATCATAGTGAGTGTCAACCTTTCATTTCCACGTTTAAAAGTCCCTTGAACATTTCTTACAGAGCACACCTAATGATGATGATCTCCTTTAGCATGTAATTTTCAGGGAAAGACTTTATTTCTCCTTCACTCATGAAGCTTAGTTTAGCAGATATGTAATTAGTGGATGACAGTTCTTTCCTTTAAGAATTTTGAAAATAAGACCCCAATCTCTCCTGGCTTATAAGGTTTATGCTGAGAAGTCTGCTGTTAGTCTGATACTTTCCTTTATAGGTAATTAAACATTTTTCTCTTGCTGTTTTAAATTTTTTTTTCTTCATGTTGACTTTACATTGTCTGATGACTATACGCTTTGATGAAGTTCATCTTGCAACGTATCTCCCTGTTATTTGCTGAGTCTCTTATATCTGAATGTCTAAATCTCCTGTAAGACCAGGGAAGTTTTCTTCAATTATTCCCTTGAATATGTTTTCCACACCTTTTACTTGGTTATAGAGAGCCATAGTGTGATTTTCTCAAATGCTAGCCATTTGTAGGTTGTAGTAGCAGTGTACTAGGCATGTGAGCAGCCTCACTGTATCCTGCAGAGACAAGGAGATAGAGATCTCTGAAAGCTTATTTCAGTACACGTCTATCAGCATGTATTGTATTGGCTTGTGCAATTTACCATTCAGACCAGTAGGTGGAACTTGTGGGTAACGGGGCTGTATCATTGTGTCAGCAAATGTTGTAATGGGCTTTGAGATTGACTTCCCAGCCAGAAGGAGGTGCTAGCAGAGAGAGCCAGCTATGATGGTGGCAGTGGGATTTATGCTTGGCCTTTGTTAATCAGGAGAAGTACTCAGATGTCCCAGGTGATGGGTGGGGGGACCTTGGAACTCCCAGGGGTCCCTCTTCTGTGTTCTGCCACCAAAGAGGGCTGGGGGGACAAAGCTGGATGGGGCTGATTTGGGTAGGCCTACTTTCTGCTCCCCAAACGCAGTGCTCCCACAAACACTGACCCCACCCAACAGGGGTAGAAGGGAAGATCCCAGGCAACTGGGACAAACTTCTGGAGACAAGAGGAGGTGCCTCACTGTGCCTAAGAGGCTCCATAGCAGGTGGGGAGGGTGATGGCCCAGAATCCACAGCCCAGCAGGCAGTAGTGGGACCCACTCAACTCCCATGCCCCTGATAGGGTGGGTTTTCCTCTGGCTTCCGGCTGCTGGCAGCAGGCCACAACAGCTAGGCCAGTCCCAAGTAGTCTGCATTTAGATAGTAAAGCTGTTCCAGGCCATGAGACTCCCCACCCAGGACAGAAACCGTGGCTCTCAGGCCACACCTTTCTTGGGCTGGTCCTGCAAAGAAGGGTCACCCAGTTTGCATGCAGCAACGGGAGCCCATGCCACACTGTCCTCTCAGTTCTGACTGTGGGGGCTTCTACCCACTCCAGGTCAGATTGCACATCTGCTCCCCCTGGAGCTGAAAGATGAGAGTGAGTCCTGTGGGGACAGGAACAGGCCAGTGGACCTGTCCTCAGGCCCCTGATTTCAAGTACTGGCTGTGATAGGGAGGCATGGGCTGGTCCTGGGTTGCCAGGGGAACGCTCAGGTTGGTTAACAGCAGTTCTGCTGAGGGCCTGCCAAAGAGAAGGGCATGCCCCTCTCTGTAGGAGCAGCCAGATGGGCAGTTCTGGGGGAGGCTGGCAGGCATGGGGTGCATGGTCTGAATGCATTTTGGCCCCGCAGCAACCTACAGCTGCCGCAGGGGTAGAAATCGTCTTTGGGTCATGTGAGAGCTCACAGTCTCCCCTCTCCCTCCCTGGCCTGGCAGCCTGCAGCTGCAGTGGTAGCCTCAGGGCAGGGCTCAGAACCTTGAAGGCTGGACTCTTAGAATGGCACCATGCTGCAGCTGCCTGGTGTGTGGAAGCCTGTGGAACTCCACGTGAGTTCAAGCAGTGCCTCTGTGTGATCTCCAGGCAGCTTCCTATGCTAGTCTGGAGGTCTGCAGGGGTCAAGCAGCTGTCCTGTAGCTAGGATTGTAAAGGTCTTTGGTGGGAGTGTGGAGCCCTGGAGGTCTATCATTTACCTCTTCCCTCTATCCGGATCCAGGGGCCACTCATAGCTCCTGGTGACTGTGAGCAGACAGCCCCACGCCTCCCCTTCCTTCACCCAGGGTGTCTCCTGCTGCCTCTCTGTTAAATTCCAGCATTCTTTCCCAGATGATATGTTCAAAGTGTGGATAACTTCTCTATATTTTAGTTCCTTTCTGAGAAAGAAGTACACCTGAGTTGCATCTAATCAGCCATCTTGAAACTTTCTCCCAAATATTTTAACACTCAAACTATTTCCAAAGTTTGAGACAGATTTTATTCTTGCCTTCACACTTGTTTAAAATGATATCTTTCTGGTGCCTTGCAGTATACTCAGGATGAGACAAAAGTCTCCAGAATGGAGTCAGTGAGAGTGTTCAGATGCTGTTTTATTTTTTATATTGTCTCTACCTCTGGGAAAAACACTTGAAACTGCCTTCCAGCTATAATTCTGCTATGAAAGATAAAGGAAGACTATATCACCAACTGATGACTGTAGTAGATTTATGCGCCATTTAAATTTGGAACAAGGGAAGTATTAGGTATTTTCCTATATATAAAAATTTTGTTTTGCAATAGATAATTCTGTGCATGAGCAAACTAAATACGATAACCACATAAATTTGATATATATGGTAATCAAATTCAAAATATACCCCAAAATCAAGATAATTGTGTAGAGCAAATAGTTTTCAGAGCTACTAGATAAAAAGATGCCAAATATTTATCATCTTTTATTACAATTGAGCTGTTTTGTTCCTATTATCTCTAGACTTTGTAATAGTTTTTCCAGAAACATAGTGACATGAACTAGAAAATTCTACAACTGTAATAACCTCCATCAAATAAATATCCTCTTTAAAAATCAAATTTAGTATAATTATGTTCTTTATAGAAACCAATTAAGCACTTTTTACTGCAAGATGACACCCAAGGCAAGGCTAAAACTATAATTGTCTTTAAGCATTTATACCAAAGATGGGTTACTGACCAGTATTTTGTTATTTTCCCCTGAAGTCTCTAAAGATCTGTGATAGTTTGTGAAGATCTGGAATAGCGTCTTTTTTCCCTGTATTTCCTTTAGAGTTTATGAAAGCTGCATCATTACTGAGAATAACATACCTAGATTTGTATATTAGTTTCTTAAACAGATTCCACATTTCTACTACAGAACCGTTCATAATGGACTATCTCAAAAATGAAGCATCTGTATCCAGTATTGCCCTAGATATCCCTAAAAATGTCCAATATATGAACATTCTGGTTGAGAACACTTGCTATAATAACATTTACTGAGCTTGTATTATGTGCTGTTCTGAGGCTTTAAGTAGATGGTTTTATGTAATCCTCACATAACCTCATGGTGTCAATATGGTTATTAATCGTCATTTTTACAGATGAAGGAACTAAGGCACAGAGCAATGAAGTGGCTTGCCAAATATCTCAAAGCTACAAAGGTGGAGAGACCACTTGAACCATGCTGCCTCCTTTAGAGATCATGTCCTTGACCTTGTGTTGGCTCCATCATAGATCATAAGAAATATTGAGGCAACTTTAAAAGAAAGATGCTATGAAAATCAAATTGTGGAAAAATGGGAAAACACAGGGAATATGGAGCAACTATAGTGATGCGATTCAGATTGATGATGTATGTAGTAAACCAGGTCTTCTCTTTAGACATTTTAAAACATTTATTTAGTGCCTAATATGTGCTTCAGGCACTAGATTGTCATTTAGATGAATACAAATAGATATGCATGTTATACTACGGAGCTCATCATCTAATCGTGACACACATGTACAATTATAAATTATAACAATTGTGATAAAGAGGCAATAACTGTGTTATGAGAGGATATAATGCAACTTACGTCTAGTTTAAAAGGCAAGGCTCACCTTAGGGAGATATGAAGGGGCTGAGATGATCAATGAGAATGAAGTAACTTGATTAAGGAAGGTAGTAAGCATTATTCTAGGGTAGAACTGGTGCAATGGCATGTAGGAAGGTCAAAGTGGAATTTTCAAATTTAAGAAAGAGAGGTGAAGAATGGTGTAAAATTACCTGAAGATATAGTCAGGGGTTGAATCTTGAATGCATATTTATCTCAAGAACTATGGGCTATCTTTAAAAATACTTGAATATGTCTATCTTTAAAACATATTACTCTTTTCCCAGTGTGAGAACTGATTCATGGTGGTAAAAATTGGAAAGGGAAAGATGAGATGGAATGTATTGCAGTAGTCCTGGTGACATAGAACCTTTATCCAGAATGGTGGCTAGGGGTGGAGCACATATTTAGAAATACAAATGACAGAACATGCAAATTGATTTGATATGGGAGGAAAAGATGAAGGAAAAATTGAAAACCCTGGATTTCTAATCTCCTTAACTAAATGGATGGGTGACATCGTCATTAAAAAATGGAATGCCATAGGAAATCATTGTATTTAATAAAAAATATTAAGTTCAACTTTGCATGTGATAAGATAGAGTTGTCTTTTGAAATGTCCAAATGCAGCTGCCACGGAAAAAGATGTTAAGAGTCTGGAATTCAGAGGGGAGCTATAGGACAGAGAAATAAACAATCAATTAAAATCACAGATGTGGATGCGATTGTGAAGCAAAAAAGGAGACTGTGAAAAAGTGAGAAATAGGACCAAATCCTGGGGACCTCTAACATCTAAAATTTAAGAGGAAGAGGAAATAGCAAAGATTAACATAAATGGGCCACAAAGATGGGGTGCAGTGTGGGTTAAAAGAGTATATTGTTCATGGAAGCCAAGGGAAAAGAGAATTTCAAGAGGAAGAGAAGGATTAATAACTTCCATTGCTACTTTGAATTCAAATAAGATAAGGACTTAAAAATGTCCATTGAAAATAGCACCTAGAGATAACTGGTAATCCTTTTTTGGATAAACTGATGGAAAACCTTCATTATCCTTTTACTTCCTCACTGTCTCTTCCTCTTGTTCTATAAATTGTTTTTTTGGTTAAGAGAGGTGAAATGGAGGTAAATTGGAAAAGGATATAAATGGGGGTGTAGACTACTTCTAGCTTGCACAAGGCAGTTTTTTTGGTTAAGAGAGGTGAAATGGAGGTAAATTGGAAAAGGATATAAATGGGGGTGTAGACTACTTCTAGCTTGCACAAGGCAGTATCTATCATGTTGTAAATTATCTGTACAATCTTAACATTTATTTAAGTCTTCAGCCTTAGAGAAATGTGCTTATTCTCAAAGTAGCTATAAATGGCCTACAGACAAGGCATTTAAAATGTGATTTCTCAGTTTGCAAAAATTAACCACACTTACTCTGAGTCAATGCTTGTAAAGAAAGTCACGTGGTTCATTTGGTTGGTGACTGAGTGGCCATTATCCATTTTTGCATCCTAGCATGCTGTTCATAGTGAAAAGTTTGATGGCAATTTTTATATGAAAATTTGAGGAATGCTGAGCCCAGGATCATAGCTGATTCAAGCAAGAGAACACATTGCAATAAACTTCAAAGGCTGAAAATAGCATTGTTATGGAGGACTGTGCAGCTTTTTGTGTTGGTTGTAGAGATAGTGGTGGTTTGCCTGTAAGCTCTATTCTGATTCTTAGCTAAAGAAGTTTGTTTCCTTTCACTTCTCTATCCTCTCTAATCCTGATTGTATATGTGCTTCTTATCAGACATGATCATTACTCCATGTGGAATTGTCATTCCAATTAACTGGGCATTGGCAGAAAATTTAATAATTATTTATATGAGTTAAGTCTTGCATTCCTCCACAAAATAGGCTAATGTCAAGAAATTGAGGCATCGTCATAAACAAAATAAATAGGGGGGATTGGGATTAGAATTCAGAACACTGACTCCTTTTTTCCTCACTTAGCTACAAAACTAATATTATAGCTTTTCATGGCATTTAAAATAGCAAAGAACATATTGCTGGGGGAGGGTGTGGGTGTGTGTCAGGCACTGCTTCCTGGCCAAATTTCAAATTGGATAATTCTTTACCAACTTCTTGAAGCTTCCTGTTATTTTATTGCCTGGGGCAGTATCTATTCCTTTTCCTCCTTGTTAATCAGCGTTGTTTGCTGTTAAATATTTGCCATGGCATATTTTAAAGCTGGTTCGCTGATATATTAAAACAGAAAGTTCTAGTTAGTTTCCTGAAAGGTGATAAAGCAATACAATATATTAATTGAGTGTCTTCTTTGAGCAAGACACTTTGAATAAATTAGAACAACTAGAAATTTGTTCTTTCAAACAAAATTTTATATGTAGCCAATGGGCCTTTTCCACACTGCTTTAACTTCAGACCAAATGTTGACATCTATTACTATCAAACACAGAACTCTACTGGTTGTGCTATCTGTTTTGGAAGGCACCAATAATATTTAAAGCCATATTTTCAATGTAAACCTTTCTATTTCTTTGGCTTACTGCCCTCGTCATCACCTTCCATCTATATACTTTTAACAGAAACACTCAAAGCGACATAGATGAAAAAGCTATCTTGACTTCATATAATGACCAATATCATAAGTGGTTTCCAAGTTGTGTTGATGGATATTGCTTATCAAGTCATTTCTGTCTCTCTGTTTAAAATACACACAACCAAATGTGCTCTGAGAGACAGTAAAATAAATCAAATAATATACATTCAGACCTTTTTGAAATGGCTAACAGAAACAAGTGCAGCACTTTCATATAGAAAAAAAAATGGCAAGTGCCTTGCTGGCTTTACTTTTTTCTTTTTTATCAGGTTTGAAATCATTTTTGAAAGGGAAAAAAAGAGTCTACTGTGGACATTTCTATTTCAACAAGATAGCTAGCTATTCTGGACTAAGTACCATCAGCAAGGTAAATACAGAAAATAACTTTAAATGGGCACATTTACCTGTAAGAACTTGAATGCAATTGATACATCTCAAAGAAGTAGATTCTGAGGTAGAAAAAAAAAATGATAATTACTCCATTTTCCCAGGAGAAAAAGGAATATGAATGAAAATAAAGCATTATCCTCTTTATGTTAAAAACATTAAAAACATTTCATTGACTAATTGATAAGGTAGTCATTTTAAGAATTATTTAGTAATTTTTAATCTAACCCTGTTTGGAAATTATACTATATATATATATATATATATATATGAATATTATGTATTTAGTTAATAGAATGAAAACAGCAAATGCTCTAAAGAAATCAAGATGCTACCTAAACATCTTCATATAACTGGGTTGCCAATACTATTGAAGCACTGTGGTAGCTCTGCTTGCCCTTCGAAATATCCAGTCGATAGAAATTGATGCAATGAAACTTTACAAATAGCCTAAATTTGCTAGTTTGTAGGACTCTAGCCAGATGCTAATGCCTGGCCTCGTTATTACTCTATGGTCTTCAGCCAGCTTTCCCTTGCTCACCTCCAACATTCATTCCGTTCCCTCCTTCTGCTTAAAATGCTCCTTCTCCTCCTCCTCTTTTTCCTCCTTTTCTTCTCTTCCTCCTCCTTGTCTTCCTTCTTCCTTCTTCTTCATTTCCAACACACATACATGCTCTGTTCCTCAAGCAGTCAAAAATTTTTCATTCCTCTTCAGAAATTTTGAAATCGTTCTCCACTTCTAAAAACTAAAGCAGTGATTTACCATGAATCCCCTCTGCTTGCAGTTACCACTAATTAAAATTCCTTTGTAATTGTGTAATTGTTTGGTTGTCTACTACCTATGTGGACCTATCAGCTTTTGTGTGTTATTTATGTCTGTCATAGATTAGACCATCTCTAGATATTAGTGGTATTTCTTGACATAACCATTTGAAAATATCTTTTTTTTGCTCTTTTCTCAACCATATTAAATTATAAATACTTGCTCTATAGGGTAAGTGGTGTAAGATAAATATGAGCCTATATGTTGTTCAGGCCAAAATAAAAAAGTCTAGGGCCCAGATTTCTCCTTATTGATGTCTGTTTCTAGTGCACAGTACTGGGGCAATTCAGCGCTTCAATATCCTGAAGGCTTCATATCAAAGTTGTTATCATAGAGCTCATTCTTGATGTCTGGATCTAAATCAGTTCCCCAGTTTTAACTTTTTGTATCACCATGCACCTCTTTTATGGCTGTAGGTAATTACATATGTATGTTTACAATTTTGAATATATTTGCTGCTTTTCTTTTCGGACTCTAAGTGTCATAAGCGCTGAAACCACATTTTTTGCCAACTGAGGAGTTCCTCAGAATGTAACCCAGGACTTTGCATATTGTAAGAATGAAAAAAAAAATTGAATGAACGAATAATGTTTCAGTGCCCTTTTATCAAAGGAATTTTTAAGAAATAGTCCTCGAGATAAGCTGAAGTGTGTATGAGCAGGAGAAAGTCATGTTGGGGGCGTGTATGAAAGCATGCCGTTCTACACTGGCCCTTCCTGCTCAACTTCTATGAAAATGATTTAACCTGTTATCTCTAGTGAAGAGAAACCAAAGTTGTTCCTCTTAGGATCACCTGTGAAGAACACAGAAAGAAAAGGTATTGGGATACTATCAAACTTCTCTCTAGGTAAGTCCCATCTTAGAGATGTGATCAAATGAGAGATCATTCTTTTCTCATTCCCAAAGGACAGGAAGGCCTCAGAAGTCTAATGAAATTCCATCAGCTTGCTGTGTGGGAACTGATGAGATCTGCTCCAGTGATGCGGAAGATGTCTTCTTAAGGCTGGTAACAAAATAATTTTATTTGCAGTTTTAGGACAGACTTCAAAAGTTAAAGCTTTCAGCAATTGAGAGGCTTCTTGGATCTGCTGTCTTCAAGTGGCGATGAATAAATTAGGGAGGACAAATCGGAGCACGGACAGTCCATTGTAGTAATTAAGAAATATTGAGGTGTGCCTGCCTCACCCAGAGTTTGGAAAAGACCCTGGTTATGTGGAAAAGAGACTCTGCAGATTTGAGTAAGAAGCCCCATTTTTTTTCCTGGCCATACGTTTAATGGTGACTAACAGAAAAAAAAAAAAAGTTTAAATGATGGATTAAAAAAAGTACTGAGGCACTTGGGTATTCACAATCCCCAATCTTCATTTCGAATAAAGTTGTTTGAACAGTTCCCATTGGTTGGGAGTAATAACATACCTTATGTCAATCTGCTTAACTTAGGACTCAAGGTTCCATGGTGTCCCAGTCTATCACTGAGCAATCTATTTGATTTGACATTACCAGTACACAAAAATATGAGACTTTATTTCTCTGATGTGAACTTATTTGTAGGGTACATACTCAGGGACATATGTGTGTTTATATCTATAGCTATGGTGATATAGACAGATATTAGAGCTATTTAAGTTTTGTACAATCATAATCTTACTTTCCACATTACCATTTCTTTAGTTTTATACATTGGCTGAATACTGGTAGTTTCAGTCTTCTTCCTGGTCTTGGACATTATAATCTTTCTCTGTTCTTCTCTTTGGAAAACAGAGAGGAGAAATCTTATGATAGGGTTACATCCTAATAAACTCATTAGTAAGTTGAAAATATCAAGTTGAAAATAGCATAAGTCAAAACTTCGTTTAATGATGTTCTCCATCATCTTATTTCCCAGTTAATGCTACACACATGGCTCTGTCGGAAAAGCTACAATAGACTGGCCTCAATTTTGACTCATTATTCCAAATTCTTGTACCATATACTAATTTTATCCAACTGCTAGTAAGAGAAATAGAAAATAATAATGAGTTAAACTAGAGTAAAGTTTATATTGCCCTCTCATGAAAGAAGTCCTGGAGTAAGCCCTCCATGAATGATATGGAGGCTACATATTGCAGCAAAGACACAAAACACCTTCAATATTCAGCCCTAACATTGTTAGCACTCAGCTTCCACCTTTAGGGTCTAGGTCTGATTTCTAGGCAGAAAGAAGAAGTAAATGGAAGAGGATGGTAGAAAGAAAGTGCACACTGGCCCTGTGTCCCACTCTTAGGAGTTTTATCAGAAGTAACATCCACCAAGTCTTGCTTATATCTGATTGGCCACGTTAGGTGCAAGGTAGCCTGAGAAATGCAGCCATTTAGTTGGGCAAGTAGCTGCATTTAATAAGACAGTGATCCATTTCTAAAAAAAAAAAAGCATGATACACTTCAGGTGTCAAACTAGTATTCTCTGTGTAAAGTGTTTTTCTTCATTAGTGGAAACAAAATGTATTACAAATGCTCCTTGACTTGTGATGGTTACATGGGGTTACCAAAAAAACTCATTATTAAGTTGAAAATAGTGTAAGTTGAAAATGCATTTATTAGTAATACACCTAAGCTACCTAATATCGAAGCTTAGCCTAGCCCACCTTACATGTGCTCAGAACACTTATATTAGCCTACAGTTGGGCGAAATTACCTAGCAACTCAGTGCACTGTAGGTATTGCTTATGTAGCCCTGTGGTAGCCCAGCTGCCTGGGAGTCATGGCTCTTCGCCCAGTAATGCCAGAGAGTATTGTCCTGCATATCATTATCATGGGTAAAGTCAAAATTCAACATTCGAAGTGTGATTTCTAATGAATTCTTTTGCACCATCTTAAAGTCAAAAAATTGCAAGTTGAACCGTCGGAAGCCAGGGGCTGTTTGTATTGCAGTGATTACTTGGGCTTTCTCTCAAATTTTACACTATCATTTGTAATGACCCCAAACATTACAGTATCAAAATGTTTCTACTCTATTTTCTGTAACTTTTATAACATAAGAGGTAAGATTTGAAGACTTCAGTGGTTTTAGAAAGAAAAATAGTTTCCTTCCTACTAGAAAACGTGTTAAGTTTGGTTGATTGTATTATTATTCCCAATCATTTCCTTCTCTCTCCCCTTTTCCATTAGAGGTTTGCATATTGGGGCAAATCGCTATGTGACTTGCATTGCCATCCTGTAGGTGAAATATACTTCCTCTCCCCAGTGTCAAGCTTGGGCATATGACTGACTTCAGCCAATAATAAAGAACCAGTGGTGCAAGCTTATTCCTAAAGGAAATTTTATGTGCTGTTTGTTTCCACCAGCTGTCTTGCTCTTTTCCCTTTGCTGTAAGAATAGCACCTGTTCCCAGTGGGACCTGTCCTTCAGCCTGTGTTCAGGCAGGAGACAACATGTAGAGCAGAGGCGAAGTTCACCACAGCCACAGACGTAAAACAGGCAAGAGCGAAACTAGTGTTATTGTATGCTACTAAGATACTAGGGTTACTTACCATCATTGCATAAACTAGTGAGGTGACTAATACATGAATACATAAGAGATCTATTCTAATATACAAGTAACAAAATTCTACTTTTGGGGAGCCTGATGCTGTTAAGATTTCTTGGTAAACATGACCTAAAAGGTCACCTGCACCTGGGGGACATCTTTCTTCCTTCCCCTGCAGGTGGGTTTTAACCATTACCAGACACTGTCCCTGATGAATTTGTCTGACAAAGTGCTGTTGTGGTTCCCTGCACACAGCTGTTGAGGTGAGGGCAAATAAATGTCTAGAATTGCTCCTTCCCTCTTCTCTGTTTTTCACAAATGAATTCTGATCCTTTCTCCAAATCCTCCTGCTAATAAAAGGCCAAGAAATGATGCATAGTGGAAAGCAAGCAGAGGGCATCCCAGCAGGACTTTCATTCTTTCAGAAATAGTTAACTAAATCAAAGTTGCCTGAGGAAGTACAAAAATGTGATGTTCCCTCATTCTACCCCACCGCACTATCTGATCATGGCTCTAAACATCTAATAAACAATTTCGTTGCTACTAATTAAAATATAAAAAAAAAATTAGTAGAGTTTTTGCTTTTAGGGAGTAGCAAATGAAATTGCTTTACAAAAATCTCTGCATGAGTTGGCAGGTTACATTTTATCAGAATTCAAAACAACTGCCTTTAACATAAAGAAAAGAGGTGACTGTAAGAAAAATAACTTAGGTGTACTAGACTTAACTCTTTGACTTGGTATAAATAGATGTGCATATTTTTTCCCCATGCTGGTTCAATTTCAGTAATTCACTCTTTAAGTAATTCAAATTGCTATCTTCCTTTTAGAAATAGATTAGTCATAACAAAGGTAGAAAAGGAGATCTAGGAGTGGGTGATTTCGTAGATATTCTTTTGAAAAATAACAATCATATACTCTTGAAAAACAAAGCTTTTTAGGGAGAATTTGTGAAGGGAAGATGACACCAGACCTTCGTAATCTCCTTATTGGAGTCCATGATTACCATGAGGTGACACTGTTTTAATCAGGACTAATTACTTTTAGAAAGTAAACCTCTTTGGGTAGAATTCGTTAAAGAAACATTTTATAGGAAAACTTACAAAATAGCAGGATGTAGAGGAAACAATGCTAAACACTTACTGTGGTAGGCAGCACAATGCTAGGAGTATGTTACCTTTCATGGCAAAAGGGACTTTGCAAATGTGATTAATATGAGGGAGGATATTATCCTGTATTATCCAGGTGGGACACATATTAATATAATCAGCTGGGTACTAATAATCTTTCCCAGATGTGGTTGGAAAGAGGCGTGACTAGGGAAGAGCGATCAGACATGGAAAGTTGCTGCCTTGGAAGATGAAGAAAACGACTACGAGTCACAGAATGTGGCCTCTAGAAGCAGGAAGAGAGAAGCAAATGGATAGTGCCCTAGAACTTTCCGAAAGGAACACGACCCTGTTGACAGTATGATTTCAGTTCAGTGAGACCCATTTCAGACTTCTGCCATCTAGAATGGTAAAATAACAAATCTGCATTATTTAGACCACTAAGTATGTGGTAATTTGTTACAGCGGCCTTTGGTAGGTAACACACTTACCAAACACCATTGCCTGTTCTTGCTGTGTACACAGCTAGACCAGATTTATGAGCTTCCCTGGAATTTAGGTGAAGCAGTGCTAGATTCACAGAGAGAACTATACATACTTAGAAGGGCCCTGCACTTGGTTTAATGCTCTGTTACCACAGTCTTGATATTCATAATAATGTCTGAACAAGGAATTCCACATTTTCATTTTGCACTGGGTCCCAAATTATGTAGATGGTCCTGTTGGGACTACAGGACTGAAATCTCCCTAGTGACATTGAAAAAGTGACATATGTAAATTTGAGGGATGGGCCCTAAAATAAAGTAATTAAATAAAATAATAAAATAAAATCAGATAAAAAGAATACTTCCCAGTTCTGAACCTTATATCTCTTTCATTCGTCAACAGGAATTAGAGGCTGCAGAAGTCCCAGGAAATGCTGGGCCCACTACATTTGAAAAAACAAAAATAGATTCCTGAAAGACAGTGTGGAGCACGGTCCCCTTCTTTGAACTGTGACATAAGCCAGAAATAAACTTTCATTATGTTAAGTCCATGATATTTTAAGATTGTTTATTATACCAGTTGGCCTCTCTGAGTAAAACATAGTTTATATTAAAATAAGGAGCTCTACCTAAATTATTACCTAAGCGAGAAATAGTATGTGTAGATATAATAATGGAAATAATACCAAGAAAGTTTTTCTTATTCGGTTATTGTAGTTGATGAATAAAAATAATTCTGAAAAATGTTAGAATAACCTTGACATATTCTCTGCCTTACCCCACTTCCTTCTCCAACCTGTAAGGTCTACAGGCAAGATAAATAAAAATTAATAAAGAATTTCGTTTTTCTACAGTTCATGCAATGGGAAATAAGCCTTTCCTTGGTTTAAGCCCTAGTGCGAGAGTTAGATCTTCACAGTGATTGAGAAAGCCACCAAGTTGATATTTAGTCATGCAAAGTCGAGCTGCCTTAAGACAAAGTTTTCTGTTCCATTATCCCTTCATTCCTAATTAAATTTTAATAGTAGCTTCCAAATGATAGAAAAAATAATATAACTACTATGATTTGAACGTGTTCTCCAAAGATCATGTGTTGGACACTTAATTCCCAGTGCAAGTGTTGAGAGGTAGGACCTTTAAGAGGTGATTCAGTCATGGAAACTCTGCCCTCCTGAATACATTAACATCATTATCACAGGATTGACTTCGTTATAAAAGCAAATTGAGTTTCCTCTTGCTCTTTCACACTCTCTTGCCCTTCAGTCTTCCACCATGAGACGGCACAAGAAGATCCTTGCTAGATGCCCCTTGACCTTGAACTTTCCACCCTCCAGAAGAGTAAGAATTAAATCTGCTGTTTATAAATTACCTAGTCTCAGATATTCTGTTATAGCAGCACAAAACAAAACAAACAAACTAAGACAGTACCTTAACTTAAACCTTCAGAGAAAGTGGTTATATCAGCATTGTCCATGATTGCTTTTGCTCTTGGTTTTCCTTGGTTATTATTTTCATTATTGTGTCTGTTCCAGTCTTCTAATCAGGAACACAGAGTTACACAAAATGGCCTCACTGATAAATAGGATGTCAGGCAGAATAAAATAGGTGTATAATTTAAGTTTTTTGGCTCTTAAGAGATTGAAGGGCTCAGAAGATGTTTTGTTATTATCGGCATAGTTAAGACTACTTGGATGTTTTGGTTCTTGAACTAAATGTAATACATGTACAATGTCTCAGCAGTTCCAAACAATGATTCTGCTTTTACTTTTCTGCTCCACTGAGAAGAGTGACTTTAATGTCAGTAGAACTTATGACAAGGTTGGAAGGGAGATTGATTTTTTGGATGAGAAGAGTGATGTTAGAAAAACCAACTGAGATTCACAAAACACAAAACTGCATACTACTGCAAGTTAAAATTACACTTATGATCATCCACAAATAAACAAGTATTAACTGAGTACTGTGTGCCTAGTATTGACTTAATAACAAGTAATATAAGAAAATACTTTTCTACAGATAAATGAAAGTATGCATACTAAGGATTTAAACATACTTTGTTAGAAATTGAAACTTATTTTTAATCACGAAAGGCTAGTAACTAAAATCACATGAAACATGAGTTTTGAGGAAGGTGAAAGAAACCCATGGTTCAATTACTTGTCAGGCAAGTATAATTATGGCTTTAGTTTTCAATTATATTTCTGGGAGAAAGAGTAATATTTATTGATTTTTAAATTACCACTGATAAAATTGACAACAGTTATATTTTTATGTTGAGAATATTTTAATGGTGACTTATGTTTGAAAATTGCAGACTTAACACAAATACATATTTCCTCTTTCTCTTGACAGATCATTAAAATAATAGTAAAGCAATATATACTATAAACAACAACAATAAAGAAAACCAATGGCAGCTATGAAAAGATGATGAATGTTAGCAAATTTCTGGAAGATAGAAAGCAGTAGATGGTGTTGACTGATGACAGGAGAAAGCCACAGTCTTGTTTACAAGCAAAGGGGGTTGGAAATGATGAGATAGCTAAACCATCTGCCAGGCCATACAGAAGGGAGGGTCATAGCAGTGATGGCCCATGCCTATGCAGGATTGCATCCTACAGATGGAACAATCTAAAATCAGATTTCTCTACTTTAACTAAAACAACATGCTAGGGATGACTGGGGCAAAAATAGTAGGCATTAGTGTCCCTACTCCCGTTCTTGCGATTAAGTTTCCCGGCAAAACAACCATGTGCCCAGCCCTCATTCAAAAGATATATTCTCCAGGTGAACGAACACACAGATGTATGCACTGCAAGGCAACCTTCCTTTGCCTCATTAGTAAATGCAAATCGTTAATCATTCGCCACCACAAGAGACTCTAACGTTAAAGAGAAAACCAAGATAAACAAACAAACAAACAACAACAAAAAAAACCCTTACTTCTAAGGAGACAGGAATTAGGAAACAAAAAAGATAAATAAAACTAAATCAAAATTCTAATTATTATCTTCTCAGAAAGAGGAAAATGTTCATATATTTTAAAAAGATGCAAAGAAAAAGAAATAACAAAATGGCAAGATTTTCTGGAAACTAAAAACAAAATTCAAAAAGAATAAAAGATAAATTTGAGGTGATCTCCCTAAATATAAAACAAAAACACATAGGGGTAAAAGTATGAAAGAAAAGATAAACGATAAAGAGGATCAGCTAACCTTTGGAAAGGTCAGAGAGAGTTATCAATAATAATAAAACGCATACAAGAAAATTCTCTGAGTTAAAGGCCTTCACATTAGAGAGGCCGGAAGTATAAACACAGTGAATGGAAAATGGTCAGCACTTAGACACATTGAGGTTAAATTACAAATCACCAAGGATAAAGAGGAAATCTTAAAATTCTCCAGAAAAAAAATAAAGCTCACCTTCAATAGAATAAGAAACAATTCAACATCATTGTTCTTATAAGTTAATGGAGCAATGTCTTCACAGTATTAAGTGAACAATGATTTTCAACCCAGAATATATTTCACTATAAGCTTTCCAGACTAATTGACTTTTGTTTTCCAGTTTTAATCAAATGTTTTATTGAGATAATTGAAGATCTGCATGCAGTTGCAAGAAAGAATACAAAGAGATCCCCTGAACACTTTGCCTAGTTTCTTTTAGTGGTAAGATTTTATAAAATATGGTAGAATATCACAACCAGGATATTGACACTGGTACAATCCAACAATTTTATTTAATGTTCAGATTTCCTCAGGTTCTAATGGGAGCATTTAGAGCTACAAATTTCCCTTCCAGCACTACTCTAGCTGCACTCCACAAATTTGACACATTTTAGGGTTCTTGAAATTCAGTTCTATGTATTTTTTAAAATTTCTTCGAGCTTTCTTATTTGCGTCAGATTGTTTAGAAGTGTGTTCTTTAGTTTCCATGTGTTCAGAGATTTTCCTGTTGTGATTCTGTTATTGACTTCTAGTTTGATCCCATGTGGTCAGAAAATATACTCTGTATGATTTCAATTTTTAAATTTTTTGAAGTATATTTTATGGCCCAAGATATGATCTATCTTGATGAAATGTTTTATGGATGCTTAAAGAAATTGTGCATTCTGCTATTAGGTGGAGCATTCTATATATGTCCATTAAATTCTTTTGGTCGATTGCCTTATTCATATCTTCTATATCTTTGATAATTTTCTCTCTAGTAGTGATATTCATTGCTGTGAAGAAGGAGGTGCTAATTCCCCAACTATAATTGTGGATTTGTCTATTTCTACTCTATCAGCTTTGGTTTTATGTTTATGAGTTCCTGTTTTCTGGTATGTGTCTATATTTAGGATCATTATGTCTCCCTGGTAGATTGACTCTTTTATCATTATATAATGTCCTTCTTTGTTTCTAGTGATTTTCTTTGTTCTGGGATCTATTTTATCAGATGTTAATATAGTCACTCCTGCTATTTTTCATGGCATATGATTTTATACTTATATAAAATATGTATTTACATATTTTTACTTTTAAATTACCTGTATTGCTGAATTTGAAGTGAATTTCTCCTAGGCAGCATGTGTCATGGATCCCCAACACCATCCCCATGTTTGACGGTTCACTAACAGTATTCACAAGATTCAGCACATAGTCAGACTCATGGCTGTGATTTATTACAGCAAGGGATTTATTTAGCAAAGGAAAAGGTACGTTGTGTGAAGTCCAGATGAAATCCAGGAGAAAATCCTCCTGCAAGGTCTTGGAGGAGTCTTCTCCCAGTTGAGTTATACAAGTGCAGAATTCCTCAATCAAAATGTTGTGATGTGTGAAATGTGGTGGTTTTTTGTTTGTTTGTTTGTTTGTTTGTTTGTACTAGAAGACTCATTAGAGACTCAGTGCCCAGAGATTTTTTTATTGAGAACTGGTCACGTAGGCATCTTCTGCCAAAATTTCAGACTCACAGAAGTGAAGCAGGTATTCAGTATAAACTATATTATTTGTACAAACAATTTAACAGTGAGGAACTCATCAGACAATGGTGGGAACCCTCTTAAAATCCAAGTTCCAAATAGCCGGCAAGAACCAATCTTACAGCAGGTCTTTCTAGTGATAACAACCGCAGGCTTATTATGTTAATTCTTTACTGCACACAGTATGTTGTTCAGATCACTTTTTCCCTACTCTGTTAATCTATCTTTGGATTGTTGTATTTAGAGCACCTATATTTAAATTAATTATTAGTATATTAAAGTTTCAATCTGTCATTTCAAAATTTGTTTTTTATTTCTTCTGGTTCTCATTCCTGGTTTCTCCTTTCTTACTTTACTATGGGTTGGTAAGAGCACATTTTTTAAGGATTCTATTTTAATTGATTTAAAGTGTTTTTGAGTGTATCCCTTGTTATAATTTTTGTAGTGGCTACTATGAGTATTACAATAC
>RJWJ010030771.1:0-19659 GCA_004363605.1 Indri indri | reverse complement strand
AGTAAATTTCTGTAGGCATTGTTAAGATAATATCTGCAGATGTGAAAGTCTGAGGCTAGGAAAAGTTTATTAATTTTGCTTACTAATATTGTGATAGAAATAATCATACTCTTATAAATTTTAAGAGTCTAGCATCTGACTTCTTTTTTCCTCACAGAGTTCTTTACTATATAATGCTAAGTATCTTAATGAGGCTACACATGAGAGCCCTTTTGGTAATGTGTAGAGAGCCTATGGACTGAGCAGATGGGGGCATGCTAAGTGTATGTTCAATAGAATTTCACATCATCTTATAAAAATTTTGGGAATCAATAAACAAAACTTGTAAAATGGTAAATGTTCAAACTCCATGTGATTAAATTGGATGAATCAAAATACCAGATGCTCTTTTGGTCTTCTGCAGTGCTGAAAGTTTGTTATTGTTACTGACACATACAACAGCTGCAAAGATAATTTTTATGTTCGTTATATTTACTATGTTCACTGGGAGAATTAGAAGCTCCTGAAGTACATCTTAAAAGATTTTATTACTCTATAAAAGACTCTGTCACTTTAAACTCCATTAGTTGAGCTCTTTGGATTAGTAATGACATTCTTAGGAATAGGCACTAGGAAGTTGAGTTTAGGAGTCTCAGGTTAGCCCCTCACAGGCAGCGATGTATGTCAGCCCATCTGTAGGGAGAAGGGTTTATATAAAAAGTCAATGATGTTATTGGATAGTAACAGAGTAAGGTTTTCTTTAATTCCTCTTTTCAGACCAATATAACTCATATCCCCTACTTATGAATTTCTAGGAATTTTAAATTAAAAACTGTGGCTTAAATCAGTAATGGACCAAAGCCTTTTACTTCATGTCAACAGACCTATCATATGTCCAAAACACAGTAGGAGGTGGGTGGGGGTACCGAAGCATTATATACATTTTCTTCATTCAAGGAACGAGAGTTCTCATGAGTGAGAATGGAGAGCTTTACTATTTCATGAGTACTCTTGCTCCCCACCTCTCGTCACCTTCTGGAGTCCACTCATGCAGTTTCTCACCATTCCCTGCACAGCACATGTGTTTTCATTCCTCTGAGCCTTTGTACTCACTGGTCTCTCTGCTTGGACAGCCTTCCTATTCTCTCCATCTGAGAAAGACTAGCCCTACCCATTTGTCAAGGTCCAGAAGAAATTCTGTGTTTTCTGATTCCCTATTTTGAGTTAGTTGTACCCTACTCTGCATTCAACTATTTATTTTAGGGAATCATTATAGAGAAATAGTTAGGAGTTTACCCTCTGGAGTCAGACTTGGGGAATAACAATGCTCATGAAATAGTTAAATATGATAAGTTAACTCTTTTGATTGAACATAGAAACTATTCCCTATAGGGATTCTGTAGGAGAGATAATAGATATTTCAAGTAGTAGTCAATGAAGTAGTCAGGGAAGGTCCACATGAAGGTCTTGATTCATAAGTGGTGTGGCATTATTTCCCTAACTACATAAAATTGGTTTTCATTATGTACCCACTTTACAGAATAAGCAGAAATGTTGTCTATGATAGGGATTCCTGCTTGGTGGAGTACATTCTTAGGCAAACACAGTTTCATCATACTAGCAGTTCCCCATTGTGTCTGTCACAGCACTTAGCATGTATTTGATATGGTGATGGCCAGTTCTCTTGTGTCAACTTGGCTAGGTTTATAGCCCCCAGTTATTCAATCAAACAAAAAAGGTGGTTCTCTGAAGGAATTTTATAGACATAGTTAATATTTACAATCAGTAGACTGTAAATGAAGAGTGGGCCTAATTAGTCAGAGTGGGCATGATACAATAAGTTGAAAAGCTTTAAGAGCAGAAGTGAGGTTTCCCTGAGGTAGATGAAATTCCACCTACTGGCTACAGCTTCAGCTCCTGCCCAGAAATTTTTAGCTTGGCCTTCCGCATGTCTTGTCTATGGGTTTTGGACTCGCCTAGCTAGATCCCACAATCAAGCAAGCAATTCCTTGCAATAAATCTCTCTCTCTCTCTCTCTCTCTCTCTCTCTCTCTCTCTCTCTCTCTCTCTCTCTCTCTCTCTCTCTCTCTCTCTGTCTCTCTCTGTCTCTCTAATACTAGTTCTGTTTTTATGGTATAACCCTGACTAATTTTGGTACCCACACAAATTCTAGAATCTTAAGGATGAGTTTTCTGAACTGGTTTTGAGATTCGTGGAATTGGTTCTCTGATTACATTTAGAGGCACTAATAGCTCTATTTCCAGTGGTAAAAAGGGCACTGGTAATAGTACATGGCATGATATGACAATAGAGGTACACAAAATATAACCATTGGATACTCTTAATAAAATAGCTATAAAAGTCAAGGTTCTAGGTGAACATGTATTTGATACCATAGGACATTTTAGTTAAGCTAAGGACTATAAAGATATTGAATGGTTGCCCCTAAATTTGCTGTAGAAAGCCAGGAAAAAAAAGATGAGCCCAGCACTTCAAATGTCCAACTCAAGTTCTGTATAAATGATCTGAAATTGTCTGTGTCTGACCTGAAAGAAACCATTATTCCCTGTTGCCGTAGGGCTAAGATTTCTGAACTAAACCCAGAGTTTCATTTTGTGAGTGGTTGAATTATAACATAAATTGAGTTCCCAATCTTGTAGGGTGTCTGCTGTGGTAGTGAGTGGGGGCATTCATTGGGAAGGACCTAGATCCTAATCATTGGAATGGGGACACATGGGAAGACCCCGATGAAGCTGGGAGCATTAAAACCCTAAATTCTGCTGAATCTTCTTTGCAAGTAGAAGCAGCCCTCCCACCTCTGTCTGAAAAGGTTAACCCTTCTTTGTCTGAGGAATCTGTAATAGCCTCACCTGATATAGTTGCCTTCCTAGTTACTGCCAACAGTTCTGACTGCTAGATCCCAAACTAGACTCAAGTCCTGACAGGCCCAAAAGGGTGAGGTAACAAGTGTGACTCATGAGGAAGTATGCTACTCATTAAAAGAACTTTATGAATTCCAAATTTATACAGAGAGAAATCTTGGAATAAATGTGAGAATAAATATTGAGGGTATAGGATAATGATGAAAGGATATAAAGTTGGATCAGACTGAATTTACTGATACAAGTCCACTTAGCAGATATTCTTGATTCTGTGTTATAGCTTGATGGGTGAGAAAGGGCTCTAACAGTTTATTTGGTTGACCGGATGAAATATGGACCTAAAGGTGGTATATACTATATGCCAGAACTGTCTTTGTGTACTGTAGAGGAAATATCCAAAGGCTTAGGGAGATTGAAATTTTAGAATAGATTTAATCATGGAAGAGCTACTCACTAGGAGGGTTCATAGGACACACTTTTCACCACAACTGTGAGAAATAAATTTATGAGGGTAGTCTAAGCATCATTGAAGAACTCTTTAGTCACTTCCCTCAGTAGGTTAGAAATTACAGTGAGAGCTGCTGTCATGGAACTGGCATCTCTAAATACAAAGGGCATACCTGAGGCCTGGAAATTGATTCTGAACTGACACTAATTCCATGACACACACAGTGTCACTGCAGTTCAACAATCAAACCAATCATGATAGAGGCTTATGGGGTTTAAGTGATTGTGTTAGGGTTCTCCAGAAAAACAGAACCAATAGGAGACATAGATAGATAGATAGATGATAGGTAGAAATAAGTGTTTTTTTAAGGAATTGGCTTACATGATTAGGGAGATTGGCAAGTACAAAATCTTTAGAGTAGGCCAGCAGACTGGAGACCAGGGAAGAGTCGATATTGCAGTCAGAGACAGTTTAAAGTCTGAAGACGGCCTGCTGGTAAAAGTCCTTTATTCAGGGGAGCTGAGTATTTTTTCTCTCAAGGCTTTCAACTTACTGGATGAGGCCCACCCACATTATAGAAGATAATCTGCTTTATTCAAAGTCTATTGATTTAAATGTTAATTTCATATAAATATACAATTATAGAAACATCTAGAATAATGTTTGACCAAATATACGGATACCATGGCCTAGCTATGGTGACACATTAACTATCACAGTAATCAATGAAACTTTAGGCTCAGGTTTACCTCACAGCAGTCCAGTGGGTTGCAGAATCCATCTTGTGTTTATTTCCCCAGTTCCAGAGTGCACAGGTGGAGCAGAACTACTCATTAACTGGCAGAATCCCCACATTTGCTCCCTGACCTATGGAGTGAAGCTTGTTATGGAAGGAAAAGGACAAATGAACATCATTCCTAGAACTAGTAAATTAAAAGCAATACTGCATTCCTGGAAGGATTGCGGAAGTTAATGTCATCAAGGACTTATAATAGACAGGGGTGGTGATTGCCACAATGTCCTTATTCAACTTACCTATTTGGCCTATGAAGAAAACAGATGGATCAGGGAGAATAATAGTGGATTGTCATAAACTTAACCATGTTATGGCTCCAATTGCACCTGTTCTTTTAGAAGCAATTTCATTGCTTGAGCCTATTAACGCATCCTTTGGTACCTGGTATGCAGCTCTTGATCTGACAGATTCTTTTTTTCTCTATACTTGTTTGTAAAACTCACCAGAAGCAGTTTTCTTTCAGCAAAGCCTGCAATACGTCTTCACTATTTTACCTCTGGGGTGTATAATGTTTCCCTTCCACGAGCTGTTACACTGGTCCATTACGTTAATGATATAATGCTTGGATGTAGTGTGCAAGAAATAGCAACTAGTCTAGATATATTAGCAAGAATTTTGTGTGTTGGAGGATAGAACACAAATTCAAAAATAATTCAGGGGCCTTCTTCCTCAGTGAAATATATAGGGGTATAGTAGTGTTGGACATGTGAAGATATCCCTTCTAAGGCGAGGGATAAGTTGCTATATCTGGCTCCTCCTACAACCAAAAAAGTAGGTGCAGTACCAAGTAGGCCTCTATGGATTTTAGGGGCAACATATGCCCTATTTGGACGTGCTATTCCAGCCCATTTACTAAGTAAACTCAAGAAGCTTTTAATTTTTCATGGGGCTCAGAATAAGAGAAGACACTGCAACAGGTCCAGGTTGCCATGCAAGTTGTTTTGCCACTTGGTCCTTATGAGCTAGAAAATCTGATGGTGCTCAAAGTAAGTGCTGTTTGTAGTCTTTGACAAGCCTCATTAGGTGAATTACAACACAGACCCTTAGTACTTTGGAGAAAAGCCCTCTATCTACTGTGAATAACCCTAGGAACTAATTTGGCTTTATACTGGACCCTAGTAGAGGCTAAGTGCTTAACTATGGGCTACAAAGTTACTATGTGACTTGAGCTGCCTGTCGTGAACCTGGGGTTGTCTGACCTATAAAGCCATAAAGTTTTAGGCATATACAGCTGAACACCTTTATCAAATGGTAGTAGTATATACGAGCTTAGGTTTGAGCAGGCCCTGAAGGCACAAATAAGCTACAGAAGGAAACTGTATAAATGCCATGACCCCTACTCTGCTATATTACCTATCTCTCCCAGCCCATACCTACAGCCTCATGGATAATTCCCTACAATCAGTTGATTGAAGAAGAGAAAACACAGGCCTGGCTTACAGGTGGTCCTGCATGTTATACAGGAGTTCCCTGGAAATGAAATACAGCTGTGGAACTGAGACATCTCTAAAGGAGAGAAGTTAAAAGAAGTCCTCCCAATGGGCAACCCTTTGAGAAGTGCACCTGGTTGGCCATGTTGCTTGAAAAGAGAAATGACTAGATATATGAGTCTATATCAATGGGCTGTGGTCAATGGTTAGGCTGGATGGTCAGGAACTTGGAAAACATGTAATTGGAAAACTGATGACAATGAGGTCTGAGTATGTGAGATCTAGGTATGTGGCATATGTGAATAGACCTCTGCATTTGCAAAGACAGTAAGTTATTTTTTGCCCCATATCAATGTTGACCAAGTTGTGACTTCAGCAGAGGAAGTATTTTAATACTCAAGTGGTGGGATGGAAGTTATAGGTGGGCTCAGCAACGTGGACTTCCACTGGTCAAGGCCAACCTTTCACTGCTGAGTCCCCTTTCTGTCTGTAGTTAGAGACCGACACTGAATTCTCAACATGGCACCATTCGCTGGTGTGATTAACAAGCTACCTTGTGGCAGGTTGATTGCATCGGATTGCTTCTATCACTTCCAACATGGCAGTGCTTTCTTCTAATCGGCATACACATTTACTCTGGATTTGTATTTGCCTTCTCTGCTTGAAATGCTTCTACCAAAACTGTCATCTATGGACTTACAGAATGCCTTATCCAATGTTGCGGTGTTCTGCATAGCATTGCTTCTGATCGAGGAACTCACTTTACAACAAATAAAAGGTAGCAATGAGCAGAACTCATAGAATTCATTGGTCTTACCATGTCCTCCATCATTCAGAAGCAGCCGGCTTGATAGAATGGTGGAATGGCCATTTGAAGACTTGTTTATAGAACTAGCTATGTGGCAATACCTTGCAGAGCTGGGGCGGTGTCCTCCAAAAGGCTCTATATCCTCTATATAAGCATTCTATATATGGTGCTGTTTCTCCCATAGCCAGGATTTAGGAATCAAGGGGTGGATGTGAGAGTGATATTTCTCATTATTACCACTAGTGAGGCACTAGCAATATTTTGTTTCTCACCCCCATGACATTCTGCTTTTCTGGTGTAGAGGTCTTACTTCTAAAAGGAGAAATGCTTCTACCAGCAGGTATTCTATTCAACGGGAATTTGAAGCTGTCATCAGTTCACTTTGGGCTCCTCATTCCTCTGAATCAATGGGTAAAGAAGGAATTTACTGTACTGGCGGGGGTAATTACCAAGCCAGTTTACCCCTGGCTTACCCAAGGTAAGACCCCTGATTACCCAGAGGATTGCCACTAAATAATGGAGGTCAGGAAGAGTATGTGGAACACAGGAGATAATTTAGGGCATCTCTTAGTGCTATCATGTCCTATGATGATTAAAGTCAGTGGAAAATTATGACAACTCAATTTAGGCAAGACTGCTAATGGCACAGGCCTTTCAGGAGTGAAAATTCGACTAACTGCATCAGGAAAAGAACCATGGCTGCCTGTATATCTGCTAGAGCTGCCATAACAAAATACTACAGACTGTAACTTAAACAACAGGACTGTATTTTCTTACAGTTCTGGTGGCTGGAAGTTTGAGCTCAAGGTGTCAACAAGTTTGGTTTCTCCTGAGGCCCCTCTCCTTGCTCGCAGATGTCTGTCTTCTTGCTGTGTTCTCATCTAGCCTTTCTTCTGTGCACGCGCATCCCTAGTGTCTCCTCCTTTTCTTATAAAGACACCAGACCTACTGGATTAGGGCCCCATCCTTATGGCCTCATTTAATTTTAATTATCCCATTAAAAGACCTATTTCCAAATATAGTCACATGGCAGGGGTAGATCTTCAATATATGAATTTGGTGGGACACAATTCAGTCTATAAAACCAACTAAGGTGCTTTTGAGGGTAACAGGAATATAAAATGGGTATTTATAAATTAAAAGTTATGACATAGGTAGTTATAAATACCAGCTACAACCACATGACCAGTTGCAGAATGAGGACTGTAATCATGAAGCATATTTTTTCTTATTTTGTTATAAATTTGTTTGTATTTGTGTGTCAATTACTTTTATTTTCTTCCCTCTTACCCCTTTGCCATCTGACATAAAATGTATTCATCATAGTTAACTTTATATCACTATATTTAAGTTGACAAGAGATCAAGGAAAAGACTGAACATCACCCAAGTATTTGCATTCTCTTCTAGGGAAAGGGTTAACATATTTTTAGTGGTATAAAGGATAGTTGTATCATGTTAGGGGGAAGTGGGACTTTGCTATCGTCTTTATTTACAAATTAAATATGGTTTGAGGATATGTATGTGGGTGCCAAGTTGACAAGGGAAACCGTAAACAAAAATTATTGGTCATTAACCTGGGTGAGTCTAATCCAATCAGTTGATAGGCTTTAAGAGCAGAACTGAGGTTTCCCCGAGGAAGAAGAAACTCTGTCTACAGATTGCAGTTTCAGATCCTGCCCTGCTTATGGCTCGTCTTCATATTTCAGACTTGCCTAGCTAGTCTCCACAGTAGCATAAGCCAATTCCTGTAATGAGCGAGTGTGTGTATGTACATATTTTATAATTGCACATATAAATATGTAATTGTATATATAAATTAATATATATATATTCTAACATTTCCTACTAATAGTTCCACTTCTCTGGTGGAACACTGATATACTCTCCAAATATTGAATGAGTGGATGTTTACATGAATGAATGAATGAATGAATAAATAGATAAATAATTGTTCATATTAATCTTTGTTGATGGTTATGAACACCTCTAGGTATAAGGGAAAGCTAAAAGGATTTTAAAATTCATTAGTGGAAGGAGGGGCAAAGTAGCTTAAAAATGCTACAATATGTAAATTCAGCAGGACATGACTAGAGGATGGTTTAGAAGAGCTTGAGCCAACTTAAACATCTTACCGAGGAAGCTCTCAGGTTATTGAATTAGCTTCCTCATTAATAAATCCAGACCTAAACATTTTTATAACTAATAAGGAGAGAAGGTTGTTTTCTTTTTCATTTCAAACACAGACATTAAATGTTGAAGCACATAGACAATATTCAAATAATATATTTCGAGTGGAGAAAAAATAACTGTAAGTCACTCAGACATACTGAACCATGACAAAATAATCTTTTTATTATTATTATTAAACTGGGTGGTTTCTTTCAGCACGAGTGATATCATTAACAAAAGGGATTTGAGTGTTATTTTTTGAGATACCTATTGTAATATAAAATAAAGCACAAGTAAGATGATTTATTTTGTATCTTGTGAAGTACAGAACTATGATTTATGTCTTATATCAGGGTTAGGGGAGGTTCAGCCATATACATACCTGGAGAAAAACCAACATAATCACTATCACGAGTAAAGATAATACAAAGTAGCATAAGAGAGGTCTTACTAGATATTTGGTGGATTTAAAATAAAATCAGAATTTTTGTTTTTTTCTTGTTTGGATATAAAACCACGTAAAAATGTCTTCATTTAAAAAATTGACATGTCATTTGATATTCTAAACTCAGATACATTCTAGTGTGAGCAGAATTGAAATGAACTGGGAGGGAAACATTTTTTAGCATCTAGTTTCATGGAAACCATTGACTTAAAACTCATGTTTCAGAGCTGTAAACCATCATCATTGATACAGTTTGATTTCGGTAGTTTAAACATAATCTTAAATGGCATTTCATAGATTGCTTGTTACAAAAGAGTTTGCTGCCATTGTTAGGAAAAAAAATAAGTAAAAGTGCTTTTCCAGAATGAAAAAAAAATCTCTGGGAAAATGGAAAAATTTTCTCTAACTTGAGCTAAATTGTTTCTGTATCATAGAATCCATACCTTTTCCACATTATTTGTCCACAGCAAGTCTTTGGAAGAATAAAGCCACTTCTAAAAGATAAAATAGGAAACTTTAAGAGTATTGTGGTAGACAGCAATCTAAGATGTTCTCCAATATTTCTGCCCTTTGGTATATATGCCCTGTATTATCCTCAACCCTTGAACATGGATTGTGATTATGTTATGGTGTATAAAATTGCATCTTATCACACTTGAATGATATTACTCTGCTAGTTTTAATGACATAAGCTGCCATGTTGTGAGAAAACTTCATGGCAAAGACCTGAGAGTGACCTCGAGGAGCTAAGAGTGATCCCTGGCTGACAGTCTACAAGAAAATGAGGACCTCAGTCCTGCACCCATAAAAGACTGAATTCTGCCAACAAGCTGAATGAGCTTTGAAGAGAATTTTGAGTCTTATGTGAGATTGTAGCCCCAGCTGACACCTTCATTTCAGCCCTGTGAGACCTGGAACAGAGGACCCAGCTAACTAGTACTTGACTTTTGAGCTATGGAAAACGTCAGATAGTAAGTATATGTTGGTTGAAACTGCCAAGTTTGTGGTACTATTTTACACAGCAATAGAAAATGAATACGAATGGTTTCTATAAATTTTGCTTGTACATTCTGGGGCTTAAACCATCATCCAGAGATAATATTTATGAATTTTGCCCAATAAAACCATCCAACAATTTCAGAAAACAAATGAGTACCTGCCGAGTTCTATTCATGAACAGTGAAAACTGCACAAAGTAGGGCGTATGCCTGCAAATGATAGTCATAATTTGGAGTATCACTGACAGTCAACTAATTTTCACTATTATTATTATTATTTCTCCTTTTCTCCCTCTGTTTCTTCCTTTCTTTTGTCCCTCCTTCCCTCTTTCCTTACTTCTCTCCCTCCCTTCTTTCATGTCTGCTTAAATGCTCACTCTCTTTCTGTCTTTCTCTTTGTTTTGTTTCTCTCTTTCTTCCTAAATCCCTTATTGGCAATGCTAATATTTTGGAGGCTGTTGTATGATTTACATTTTAGTTCATTATCAGCATTAAAATTCTTGACACCTCCAATCATCTCTTTGGACTGTGAGTGAATGGGGTGTAGTGTAGGATTATTTGATAGTATGGATATAGGGAGTAAAGATATAGGGCAATAGAATTTTAATGGGGACTGGAGATCTGATGGGATATGAAAGTAAGATGGACTGATTATAAGGGCAAATTGTTAACACAACGTGATATATTGAAAAAAAAGAAACAAGATAAACGAATGTAATGTGTTTACTGCTTTGTTGAGAGGTAACTTTAACTTTGGAGGAGATTTTTTTCTGTTTGGTTCTTTACTGTATACCCAGTGCCCAGAATAGTCCCTGGTATCCATGATAATACCTTAATATGCATTTATTGAGAGAACTAATGTTACATTATAGAACCTCGATGTTTATCTAGCCTCTGAACTTTTGATTCTAACCTTTAGGGTGGAGGAGTGCACAGATTTTATAGCTAGAGACATTTGCATATTTGTTTAATTAATTTAGGATTTTCCAGACAAATTTAAGATAAAGTGATGTAAGATGTGGATTTAAATGTGTGTATATGTATTTAGAAAGGACTTTGACACTGCCTAGTCTCATGAGATTCTAAATTATCATACAATAGGAGAATATTGGGTGTTCGTTGGTTAGTACACCTGAAGGGGACACTTAAGGGAAATACAAGTTACTCGAGGGAAACTTCTTATTTTGTAATTCATCCAGTGATTGGCCTTATTTATGCTACCATAAGGATGACCTTAGTACTAGATTACAGGAAAAATGCTATTATAAAAATTATGTAATAAACAGTATGCTGATTTGAAGAGAAATGAGGGATATTACATTTGACAAAGTTACTGAATATTATCAAAACTTTTGATTAACTGACATACTAAACATCAGATTAACTTTAGATGTAAGCAACTAGAATTTCAAACTGTGTGTTAAATATTAGGAATTGCAAATGGGTTCTTTATGTAGCAATGACCAGGAGTTAGCAAGTCATGGTTTTTTACAATGACAAAATGAAAACATGGTAACCTCAGGAAAGCTCTCCATTTGCTGCTTTGGCTGCTGTGTGGTAATCACGAAGCTATGTCTTTTTGGTTTCTTGGGGAAACAAGAAAAGAGCCTACCACCATGCCATATTCAAATTACCACCCAAAGTGAGAAGCTAATGAAACAGTTTTATCTTTTTTTAACATTAATATAAATGTATCCATTAAAAAATAAACCTTGCTGGTTGGCAGTTCAATGCATCCACTAAAATGTACCAATTGTGTTGCTACAATGCCACCTTAATAGAACATGTCTCCACCATCAATCACTAAGTTAGTGATGAATACTTGAAAAGCTTAAGAAAATAAATAGTAAATCTCATGCATTAATTTGTGTAAATGCAACATAATGTGTAAGTCACTGTGCTAGACATTGTAAAATGACGAGCAAGTTTACATGATTTTTTGCTCTGGAAGAAATTACCTTCTAGTGACAGAGACAGAAGAATAAACAAGGGGTAACAGAAACAAGGACAGTTTATAAAGAAAATAGTGTGTACTTACATAAAAAGTGTATCTGAGACAGTTTAAGGGCTTCTCAGAAAACTCTACCTAGATGAATGGGTATATAAGTCATTGCTAAGGAAATAGCGGGATTTAGCCAGGTTTTGGGGATAAGTGGCTGGTAGAGGTTCTGGCCAGGTTAACCAACACATTTTATGGTACTTTATATAAAGTGGACTATACTTGAAAAAACATTGAAATGGTTACTAATGCCAAAAAATGATGGAATAATTCAAATGCAATTGAAAAGCCAGAGAACAATAACAAATATAATTTTAAAATGTTATTTAGTATAATAATGTAACTTTATAACTGGCAACCCCATTTGTCATTTAATAATTTTGTTTTGCAAAAAAGTCTACTCTGTTTTTATGAAAATCTAAAAATTGATAAAGCAAAAATATAAGAAATCTACTCAGAAAACTAAGTATATAGGTCAGCAAAGAATTCATTCAATGGCCCTCTATGGACATAATAAATTATCTGATCATAATTATGACAAAAATAGATCAAGATAAGGTCATAGTAAATGTCATACTGTTTTATTTCCTTGGGCCTGGAATTAGACAATGAATTTTCACTAGTTTTTATTCTAAAATAAATAGAACAAAATTTTAATGTGTAGATGATAGAGTTACCAGATAACTAGAGATACTTATATATACCTCATGTTATGGCCATGTCAGTTCATTGCATTTACCTGAATAGATCAGTACAAATCATTTCATAATAGACTTGGCAATTTAGACTATCCTTGAACAATTTACAGCATTATTTTTTACAAAGAATGATAAGGATAAGGCATTCCAGAAAAAGTACTACCTAGTCACCTTTGTATTGTTAGGGACAAGAAATGTATATATTGGAACTGAATGCGCAGTAATTATGATTTTACTAAAAAGCTCACTTCTATTCAACATTTCACAAAATAGTGTTACATATCCCACCATAGTTGTTTGAAGACAGAAACCTTTTTCTATTCCTGCTTATCCTCTTTCACTAGCCAAGACAATGATAATATTGGTATAACTATTGTCTGCTAAGGACTTATTTTGAGCATTTAAAAATATGTAACCTCTAATGCTTATAACCACCTATGTAGCAGGTACTTTTTTTCTTTTGGAGTATTATGAAGTTAATATATTATACTCCTATTTTCTTTGTCAGAGTTGAGAACCAATTTAGATGCAGACACTGGAGACAGATAGTTGGGGATATAATATTTAACTACATATAATAATTTTTAGGCAATGTACCTTAGATATGTTGATAACAATCTGTTTAATACTTGCCCCTGGATTAGGCACCCCAGGGTTATTCACCCAGCCAGTCATAGACAGCTTCCTGCCTCTCTTTCAAGTTCAGTAAAAGTCACTGTCACTGCTTTGAGGAGTTAGGGAGGGGCCAAGGTGGTTACTAAATGGAACTTTGTATTCATGGAAACATGAGGTCAGTGAGAAAGGAAAGGTATTGGTAGTATAGAGAATATTGTTCTCTAAAGATGTCCACGTCCTAATCCTTGGAGCCTATGAATGTGTTACATTACATGGTAAAGGAGAATTAAGATGTCAATGCAATTAAGTTTGCTTATCAGCTAACTGTGAGATGCAAAAATTATCCTGGTTGATCTGGGTGATCCCAAGGTAATCACAGGGATCTTTACAAGAGAAAGAAAGAAGCAGGACAGTTAGAGTCAGAGGGATGCAATGCGAGGAAGCCTGGACTGACCATTGCTGGCTTTAAGGATGGAAAGGAAGTGTAAGCCAAGGAATGTGGGCAGCCTCTAGAAGTTGAAAAAAGCAAGAAAGCAAATTTTCCTCTAGGGCCTTCAGAACGAAACGCAGCCCTCAGAAGCCTAGATTTTAGCCCAGCGAGGCCCATTTCAAACTTCTGTCCTCCAGAACTGTAAGATAATAAATGAGTTTTGTTTTGGTCTGCTAAATTTGTGGTAATACATTAATAGCAGCAATTCAATATCCATCATGGTGCAATACAGTAACAGAAACCACTTTTTTAAAGCAGATGTAAATGTAATACAAGATTTAGGTGATTGCAAAAATATTATAAAGATGACAAAAATTGAATAAGGTGATGTCATTGGATTCTTGGTTTTAAAATCACATGATGTCAACTCTCGCCATTGCCTACATTCGTGTACTGAGGAAGCTGGTGAACAGGCAGCAATAGTTGTGTAAAATAAGTTAATCATCTTTTACTTTGGACGGTTATCTCAACATTCCCAGATCACTGTCAAACATTGAGGTAGAACCCTGAGTTTTTGTGAGGTTCACCTCCCATGCTCTCACATATATAAGCATGTATATACAGGCATTTAGGCTATTCTTGCTCACCAAATTCAGTCAACACAATGTTATCAATGCAGTGGGCCAGCATAGTTTCCTGTAGAATAGTCAAGCAGTCAAGTTTCTCGAAACCAGTTTATGCAAAGAACTGCAGGTGGAATAGCAAAGGTGTACTGCTGACCTGAAAGTAAACTGCATCTGCTTATTAAGACAGGGGAAGAAAAAAGAATGTACCTTGAAAACTGCTCACTAGTTGTCAATAGAATGTTGATTAGCTGGAATAAAGAGATCACAGGAGAAACAGCATCCCCAATTGCATTGAACCACCTGATCCAGTTTAAAATAATTGACTCTCATTCTCCAAGACCAATCCATCTTGTCTTTGCAACAGCAATCTATCTTATGCTACTTAAACGGAGACAGGATAGAAATCACCATTTGGACATTCTTCAAGACTTCTGGTGGCACTAATGTTTGTGGTTCCCCAGAGATACAGGTTAAATTTGGTTCATTATTTTGGTAGAGAGGGGAGGTTCAAGGGCTTTTACTTAGGCCTTATAAGCAAAATAGTCATCATTCTGTGAGTGAGGGAACTATGTGGGAATTGTTAGCTGCCTAGGATATCTGTTTCAATTGTGTAATCAAGAATGATAGAAATAAACAGAGGGTTGTTTTACAGAGCTGAATTCAAGCTAAACTCCCTATATTACCTGGTCCACATACACTCTTACTCTGAGTAGTAAACCTCAGTAACATAGGAGACCCCAAATGTTATTGTTAGCTGGAAGACACCGTGTGGTAATCCTTGAGAAGTCAAGGTTGTTGTGAGGAGGGAACAGTGGGGCTAGCGTGTGCTTCGGCGGAAGTTTCGGAAATTGGAAGAAAAGGTGAGTGGCAGCGGGCAGGTGAGACATGCTCTTTATTGGGCGGTGGCGGGGGGGATACAGCAGCAGTGAAAAGCGTGGCTGAGAACATGGTGAGTGCTTACATACGGCTCTGAACAATAGTCCAATATGCCATGGGAAAGCGTGAACACATGGGTTCACATAGGAGACAACACCTTGGTTATGTAAGCGTGCTGACTCATGCCTCCCTGGAAGGCCGGCTAGCTGGGGGCCCCGCTGGGCCGAAAACACACTGTGGCAGTCATCTTAGTTTGGCCTAAGAAACCTATTGCCTGTACAAATGTATTTTCCCTTACAGTTGTTCTCTTTTCTCAGTGTAAAATGTAGACCCATCTTGGTAAACATCCAGAATTTCCTTTGGGAAGCCTAGAATCATATTTATTTGGTGGCCCTAAGAGTGATATAAATGTGGCGGTGGGGGGGGGGGGGGAGGAGAACAGGTCACACATGAAAAATATACTTCAGCTTTCCTATCTTCCTAAATTATTGTATTTCTTCCGTTATGTTATATAAGGAATTTGTAATAACTTAATTCAGGTGACTGCTGAATCCAACATTCATTTAAGTGTCTAAAGAATTTGAGTCCTTACTAACTGCCTGAGTCCCTTTTATTTGATACTCTTATAATATTATGTTCTGGATACTTCTCTAAGCAGATGCATATATTAATTAATTTAATGTTCCTAATCTCATGAGGTCAATACAATTATTATCTTCATTTTATAGATGAATAAAATTAGGCAAAGAGCAATTAATCATCTTGGTCAGGGTCACAAAGCTCGTAAGTGATGGAGGTGGAATTGAATCCAAAAATTCAGATCTGTGCATCCTTAATAATAAATTTGGCTTCTCTAATATTGTGTTCATTCTTTCCTAGTCAGAAACTGCAGAATCCATTTCTATACATATTCCCTATTTTTGTGACAACATAAATCAGGAAAATCTTGCAGCTGTTTCTTTCGGCTGTGCATACCATCTCTCAAATTAGATTTTGCATTTATCCTCCTAAGGCATATTAGGATCTAACTCTGGTTCTGGATTTGAAAGCCAGGCGGGGTGGCAGGAATAAGCCATGAGAATGATCAGCAAGTCCTCTGAGGTAACAGCCTAATGTGATGTGCCAATTTCTAAGGGATTGTCTCTCAGCTTCCAAACTATCCTTCTGTACGCTTCGTGATACTGAAGCCGGGTATCTGTAAATACATTGCTGGTTGGCCACTTGGCTCTAAGTTAGGATCTGCAATAAGGGGCACTAGAAGGAGACTGCAAGCCTAGAGGAGGGGGAAGTTTCTTGCTTCTTCCAGTTTCTTCCACACGAGTTTTCTGTTTGTTTCTGGTTGCTGTCAGGGTAACCCCGGTGATGGTTCCTTACCCCAGAAGAAGTGCCTTCCAGTCGAAACAGCTGCATCCAGTTTGCAATTTTTCCCACACTGGTATAACCAGCTTTATTATGTGGCCACCTGGACTCACCAGCCACAGCTGGCCAGTGTCCCCAATTCAGAGGTCTGGGTCTCAGCTGCTCAGGCTCCTCTTCATTATTTCTAAGTATTAGTAATTCCAACCTCTCCTTTTGTTCTCTCAGACTTAGGAACAGGAGCCGTGTTCTGCAATCCCAGCTTTATAATATCTCAGAGTTTTCATTTTATTCTTTCAGCTACCTGGTAACAGCTATATTTCTACTTACCAATTTTTCATAATATTAAATTCTCTCTGTGTTCAAGTATTTGCTCTGCTTTCTGTTTTCTGCTGAACCCTGACCTATGCAGGTAAGATCATTTCAGTGTCTTCAAGGAAGGCCTGACTTTCTTTCACAAAAAGGTGAAGCAGCAGCTACTTCTATAGGTAAGGGAATATCTAAGGGATCTAGAGTTTACAAGACTTATTTTTATTATAACTCACTCAAACGTTCCCTTATGATTCTGAGAGGCTCACTCTTTCCCAGTCAGTGCCCGGACTTTCACATGAGACCTGGCAAGGTCAGGAATTCAAATTACCTTGTAATGCTGTAGCTCTTTGAATTGGTTTCTGTGTCTGATTTATTGTTATCTCAGTGGCTGTGAAAGATAAGAGATTGTTTTAAAGGACTCAAAGAAAACTAAACTTATCGGTACTGGTGAGTTCAGAAAGCAGAGCACAGGAAGAAGTAAAGCCCAGTATTTATGACCCTGAGCTATAATTTTCTTTCTTTGAGCCATCCAGTTCAGTCAGAAGAAGCCAGCTCTCCTCACAGTCTCTGTATTCCTCATTACCAGCACAGTGTGCATTTGAAGCAGCCACTTGAACTTTAAATCCCACTCACTGACATGGAACTGCATCTGTGAGTGACCACATGTCATGGCCACCTGCATTCCATTTTTCCCCAGTGATGAGGTGATCACTCCCTTCAGGCCACATCATTAATCCAAAATATCCATTATAAGGGTCTTTCCCTGGAACTGCTTCCCATTCTCTGTATTCTATTAATTAAACTTTAGTGTAAGGAACAAAAGCCACTTTAGATATTGTAAGTACAAGGTTACTTCATATCAATATTTGTATTCGAGATCTAGAGATTTGTGTCTACACATGGGCATCCTTAGGAACTCCAAGAAAAGCATTAATTTCCTGTATTTGCTAATAGATTTCCTTACTATCATTAGCTCAACCCGAGCATTACAAATTCTAACAAGAGACAATTGTTACATCATTCTATAATCTAAGGACTTTAAGTTTTCAGTTTTTATGTTTGTTTGGCTTTATTTTACTTTTCTAGATATTTGTTCTTCATTGGAGTATAGATGTAGGTGAGTCATTTATTTGCCTTCTTCTATTTGATCAATCTGAAGGCTATCAATCTGAAGTCAGATATGCAAATAACACTTTTACCACATACTGTGTGACATTAGAGAAGTTGTTTAGTCATCTTGAGCCTCTGAAACCTCTCATTATAATGGAACTATTTGCTATCTACCTACAAGGTTGCTATTAGGATTAAATGAGACATTTTTAGTACTGTTTGGCACAAAAATGTTAGTTATTGAGATGAGGAACTTTTTAAAATAAGTTTTTCAGAGGCATTTTCATATACTGTTATGCTTGTTGCTTTAAATATACCATCCTTCAGAGAAAAGGTGAGAAAAACACAAGGGGTTAAGCAAGTCTCACATCAATGCTCTCATTTTCCGATCCTACCTCACTTCCATCATGAGAAGCTGGTTTTCATAGCAGGGCCCCTGAGTAGCTGTGATCCTGTATGAGAAGCTCCTCACTTGTCTCAGCCTGACCGTAGGAGGAGGGACTAAGCTGTCTTGTGAGTAATCCTGGGGGAAGAGACTGAATTGATGAGCCTAAGATGGGGCTCCTGGCTCCCCATAGCCCACTGGAGAATGCAGAGAACCCAGAAGTTTCTCCATGTTCCTATGGAGAACCAAAGATACACTGAGATAAATGGACTTTAGCCTGGGCTGAGGATAAGGATGTTGCAGTGCATAGAAATGTTATGACCAAATGGAGAAAAGTTGGGAATTCTTCATCAGTTACCAGCTTAATGCTAATTAGGACCTGAAGCATCTAAAGAGACATTAATTCAGGGATCAAAAAAAAAAATAAAAAATATGAGGAGACCTGGCTGCTTAAACAATCTGCTTAGGAAGGCAGAGTGAGGACTTACATGCGGGAACATCAAGTTTTTTTTGGCTTCCCTGCCATCTGCCTTCCTCACCCTCCCTGAGGTCTATTAAGATTTCTGCCCTAGACATGCAGAGGTCATTTTGAGGGGCCATGTGGACAGGAAATTTAAATATGAATTCCTGAGCATTTACCTGAAATCTTAAATTAATTAAGAGAGTATTTAAACCCCAAAGAAATTAAGAACATTAAATGGAAAGTTTGAAGTTTTTAAATTTAAATTTTATTTATTACTACACAGTAGGTTAAGTGCTTATGAAGACCATTACATCCGTTATAGAAAAGAAAAGAAGTTATGATTCCCTGTACATCTGGGTTGTAGTATACCTAAATATGTAAATCTGACGTGATATTAGCAGATATATTATTTCACTGTAATCAAAGGACTTGTTTTTACTGCCATTTGTGTTAATTAAAATCATATGTAGGAAGACAACGTTTCCACAAAAGCAGAGATGGTAAGATGTACATACATACTTTAAAAAGTACATCAAGTACATATCTTTTAAAATAACTACAAATATGCAATCCGGGGAATAAAACCAAATAGAACCAATCATGCATTTACTATAAGAAATTGACCGAATCATTCCCTAGAGGCACAATACTTTGCAGAGCATTTTTGAAGAATCCAACTTTTCTAAAGGAAACCAGAATTCCATTGTCTTCAATAACTTCTCATTGTAGCCCTCTACAACCTTCAACTTTACTTTATTCATGTTTGCTCTTTTTTTGGTCTTAAAATAGGCTTTGGTTAAGCCAGCTGTTCATGAATCTGAGAGGAGAGGGG